>JAPMLY010001670.1:0-87341 GCA_026401115.1 Tetraselmis chui
CCCGATACTACATACACCACAGGTACTGAAGTCACAATAGGCCACTGGACATGGCCATACACCCTCATCCCACAAACGCTAGGGGACCCCGTAACCTACAAATACACCAACCTCAAATCCGACGCACACACCTACAGCACAAAAAACACACACACTCCTCTCTCGCGAACAACCAAACACGGTGCCCTCCTCGCCCGCGCCGCGCAGGACGGCGCCGATTTCTCTTACCACAAAAAACACTCAACCCTCACAAATATCCAGTTCACACACAAACAAGAATTCATGTGGGGTGTCCACAACACCCGCCTACTTACTCACAACCCCACCCTGCGCTGCCCCCTATGTGGCCAATTCACTAGCAACGGCCACATGGCCGGTAACTGCCCCTCTATGTCTGGTCTAAGACAGGACCGACACAACAGCGCTCTGCAACTCCTACTCTCCCTACTGGAACGCCACAACGGAGGGCGATGGGAAACCATCACCGCAGACTTCGGTAACAAACCCATAAAATCGTTTGATTCCCCCACCCCTGCCTGCACCCCACTTGACTGCCACCCACCTCACCCCACCTACATGCCCACCCGCCTTGTCGCTGCTGACGAAGGTCTCTCGCCCGATTCCCTCACCTCGTGCCCTGCCGTCCTCCCACCTGAGATTCTCCCCCCCCCACTTCGTCCCCCTGCACACAAACCTGACTTCATCCGCATCCTCGAACCCCGATTCGTTGGTCACTCCAACGGTCGCCGACGTTACGCATCCATAAAAAAAATCCAGATAGGGGAATGGAAGTACTGCACAGACAATAACCTCTCGCACACAGCTGACCTCATACGCACCAAATACACACCCCTTGCGAACGCCATCAGAAACCACTGGCCAGGCACAATGGTCGACATCATACCCATAGTCATGAGCCGCACCGGTACACCACACTCCTCCACCATCACGAGTCTCACCTCCCTTCTCACCGCCCGCACCGACCCTCCAGATAAACTCGTCTCCAAAGCACGCCTCGACACATCTCGCATTCTTGCTCAACTCCATACGCATACTGTCCAATGGCTGCATCACCTCCTACGCATATACCGCATCAAGTCCCGCACGACCTCCCACCGCGCATCCGCACATTGCCTCCACGCACGACCCTGAATGCACACAACCTTCGCCTCTACTTGCACCCTCCCCGGGGGGAGTAAAACCCCCGAACACCCTTGGAGAGGTTGGATTAGGTGGTTAACGGTCTAGCCCTGACTTGTAAGTTCCATGTATGGCATAGTTGGGAGGGCCCAGAGACAGCAGCCGACGCATCCGGCTTTTGGTGAAAAACCGGCGCATACGGTACATGTTGTAAACAATTTCAATTTCAATTTCAATTTCACTGTGTGTCGACGTTCCTCGGGAGTTAAAAAACTGTAAGCAACCGCAGTAATTGCCACAGTCCCCCCGCCTAAGCAGTAACAGCGTAATAATTTTGTAATCAAGAAAAACAGATCTAAAAATAAATCCACTTGTCGAGAAATGCAAAACTAAACTGCTGCTCGACCTTCACGATGCTCGGCCCGCTCCCACCGAACCGGGGTGCCGACCGGCCGAGGCCGGTCGGCGTTCGGGAGGGACGACGGGCCAGCCTAATCTAGCTCCCGCGTGACTTCGGTCTTGCCGAAGATAGGAGGGGAAAGGCTGGCAAAAAACCCCTCCTCGCGCGGTCGCTCGTCGATCCCGCCGCCCCATCCCGTAAGCCCCGCCAAGGTCGCCGCCGCATCCGCCGACGCGACGGTCCTCCTTGTCGAGGTCCCCCGTCACCTCCATGGCAGGTGGGGGGGACCGAGACACATAGACATAGAAAAAATGGGCGCTCCTGCCTCCGCACCTGAATTTTCCCCGCTCTTTTCCCCGGTTTTTTCTCTGTCTGGTACCCGGGTACCTGTCAGGTAGTCCGGCCTGCGTCCGTACCCTCCCCCCCTCTGATGCGCGTCCACCTAGCAGACTTTGTTGAAACAGGGGCCTCCGCGCTCACCCGGGCCCCCCCGCAAGGGTCTCGTCTATCCGGTAGTGGGTATCGAGGAGGGGGGGGGGGGGTCAGGTCGCCGTAGCCGGATCCGTCGGGCCGCGGGTGCACGGAAATTAGTCAAAACCCTCCGTGCCGGGTTTTCCGGCGGCGCCGACCCGGAGGGTCGTCGTCGCCAGATCTTGTCGCTCCGTCCTTCGCGACAGGCCTCCTTGCCGCCCAAGCCTACTCCTCCCCCCTCGGAAGATGTATCCTGTCGGCGTGGCGGCTCGCTAGTGAGCGCCCTACCCTGGTGCTGCTCCCCAACTAGCTCGACGCCGGGTACGGACATTAGTTTAATTTTCCAAAAAAGCCCTCCGTACAGGGCTTTCCGGCGGCGGCTGATCCTGAGGATCTCCGCCGCCTCATATAGCCGCTCCTCCGCCTGCGACCAGCCACCGGCCTGTTCCAGGTCTTGCTTCCCCCCCTGAGAAGTGTCGACTGGCACAGGGCTGGTCGGCGGCTAGCGAGCGCCCTTTCCTGGCGCTGCTTCCCGGCTGGCCACCACCAGCTCCAACACCCACCCCCCACCGCAGATCCGGCCGTACCCTCCTCGCAATCAAACGCTCCTGAAGTACAGGTCCCACCCCCTCGAGGTAGGACTGTCCTTAGTAGTATCTGTACGCGAAAAAACATATCGGACGGGCCGAGCGGGAGATCTTGGCGCCGGTATCGCACAGAAATTATTTATTCAAAAGCCCTCTGTACAGGGCTTTCCCGACAGCTGCTGATCCCGCGGATCGAGCTGTCGGCCCTCTTAGCCCCCTGCCGTGCCAGGCCTGGCACGGCTACGGGGTTTCCAGCGCCCACCACGGGGAGGTGAGGGGATGCCGACGGGCCTGCGAGCGCACCCCCCTCCGGGGCCGCCGCCGCTGCGCCGCCGGCGGGCGCCTCCCTAACTGCACGCCGCCACTACCACACACAACACACTCCCCCGGGGGGGAAGGGGGGGGGGGGAGTAAAAGCCCCTACCACCCTTTGAAGAGGTTGGACTTCGGCGGAGAACGGTCTAGCCCTTACTTGTAACTTTCATGTATGGCATTGTTGGGAGGGCCCAGAGACAGCAGCCGGCACATACGGTACATGTTGTAGACAAGCTCAATTCCAATTTCAATACCCGATGGCAAGCACCATCTTGTTTACGTCCATGTGTTCCAATTCCTTACGGCACCGCTAATCTACGTACCCCAACAAAAGTCGGTCAAGATGTGACTGCTAAGTCGACCAGTAATCATGATGGTTCTTACGTCGTACCGTCTATAATCGACATTGATGGACTTACACTTACGATTTTTAAGATTGAGTTACTAAAGAAGACTCAACATAGGTTCTAATTCTTACATTATGGTGTCGTTGCTCGGAAGGAAGCTTTTCGAGGCGCTGTGATATCTAAGCAGCTTTTCACCCACGACGACACTTCGTTGCCGCTGAACGGCACCTATGTGTCGCCATGCTTGACGTCGTCGTGCGAGGGGCACATGTTCTCATCGAATAGCTAATGCGCAACACATTTGTGGCAGTTAGCCTTCTACAACTAACTGCCAGCACAAATCTGTTTTACTCTGATCTGTTCTTTCGCTACTTGATGTCAGTGTGCTGGTGCATATGGGAGAAGATGAGAAGATGTCTCACTGTTTGTACTTTAGCAATATATGTTATAAGTGAACAAAGGAATTGTTAAATGGTTCTGTCACCTCCCTCTATTGCACTGGGCTTAAATAGGTTTCTGCCCAGATAGCTTACGCATGCTTGTCTCGATTTCGTGTCAGGCGTTAGGGCTTTCCAACCGTCGTCATCTATCTAGAGACGCGGCTCGACTAGCATGGAGAATCACGACGCGGCTCATTCTGCGTTGAAAACTTCGCTTAGGCGCGTCATCTGGCTAGTTAGATTAATTGTGCGTACCTGTACGTACCGGGAGGTACTAATCGTACAGTACGCATCAGAACCCTACCTTGTGAATATTGCAGTAGCGACGTACCCACGTGTGTACGTCCGTCCGATGGAAAAGCACGAATTGGAATTATTAACGAGTACCTATACAATGTCATGCAATGTACTGTTGTAGGACTGTAATCATCACACTCGTACCCTTCCCCTCTTGACAGATATGTGAGGCCGCCGCGAGGCAGACTTCCGTGGTCTAAGCTCCTTTATTGAAGCAGTTACTAGGACTCAAGAATGCGCGCTGGGTGAGCGTGCATGAAGTCGATGAACGCCTGAGTCTTGGCAAACTTGTGCCATTGGGGCGTCTCCAAGAATTCTTGTAACGCCATTGTTCTGTGTACTTCGTTCAACCGGTGCCATACAAGTGGATTGTCGTCATCACTGAAATGTGTCATGAAGAGCAAATATTTGCCTCGTCGTCTAGGTAACGACTTGATGCACACAACATAGATGTGCGAGACGTCAAGCTCCTCGTCGTTTCCTTCATGAACAGTCACTGGGACAGCTGGTCGTAGTGGAGCGGTAGAGCAAGGCCGTAAGTTGTTGACATGGAATACATGATGTAGGCATATTGTCGCTTGTAGTTTCAATATGTAACTGTGTTTCCCAATTTGCTCCTCCACTGAAAAGGGTCCAAGCAGTTTGTCTCTGAGTTTCCCGTTAGGCTGTCCACGCAGAAAAAGGTTTGTTGTAACGAGAGACACCTTGTCTCCTCTGGCGAAGTGTGGTGTTGTAGACGGTTATGTGCGCGCTTACATCTCGTCTTTGTGTAGCTGTAACACCGAGCGTACCAATGTATGTACTTCTTGTAACAATCGTAACCGCTCTGATGCGTCTTGCGAAACCGGAATTGACGGTCGCTAGCTAAACATCAAGTCAGGAGGCTCCTCAGGAGAGAATCCAAAATTAGACTCGAACGGGGTGTGTTCAATTCCGAGTGCACGAGAGGCATTGTACGCAAATTCAACTTGTGGCAGCAGAGTCGTCCAATCAGAGCCGTCATAGCAACAGAAGCAACGAAAAAGCTGCTTAAATGTGCTGTTCACCCACTATGTCAGTCCATATGTCGCATGGTATCGACTGGAAGACATGTTGAGGCGCGTTCCGAGGCGTCACCAATGTGTCTGCGAGAAACCACTGACGAATTTTGGGTCGCGATCACTGACTAACACACGGGGTAGTCCATGTAATCGGCAGACTCATTGTAAAAGCAAAGTTGCAGTTTCTTCGGCATTAACAGTCTCTGTGCACGGCAGAAAATGGGCCATTCGAGTTAGATGGTCTACTACAATTAGCACAATGTTAACGCCATTGCTCTCATGCAAGTGTGTAAGGTAGTCAAGACCAACTGTATGCTACGGTTTGGGTGGAACAGGCAGTGGGTAAAGAGTCGCAGCAATCTGCGGTCGAATCTTTGCGCGTCGACATATGACGCAGCGCTCACAAAAGTCTTCCACATCTTGGCGAAGTCGTTTCCACCAGAATATGTCGAGCGTTTTAGCAAGGGTGCTAGCGACTCATGTGTGACTAGATGACGGACTTTCGTGCAGCTCTATGATCAATCTCAGTCGGAGCTCAGAGTTCCGCGGAATACAGAGGCGATCGAGGCGCAAAAAGTATCCAGCTCTGGCTTCTATCCGGCTGTCTTTCGTCCACTCACCCTCGTCCCCATAAAACGAGTCTTGGGAGTACTCTTCACGAATGAGATCAGCGAACTCATGGCTGTTTGAATTTGGAAGCAATGGCTACACGGGATGTCTATCCGGCCCCGCTAGGGGGCCAGCAATGGGGACAAAGGGAGTGAGAAGAGAGAGATGGCGGCCGGCAAAGGCACCGGCAGGGCCGGCCGACCGCCACTAACGGGGAAATAGAGTACCGCTAGTAGTAAAACACTAAGTACTAAGATAAGGACTAGCTACCTTGTACATAAGCACTAGGTAATGCAATGCTAGTTCTAACACTCCCCCTCAAGGTAGCTTAGGTCTTGTCGTCGCCCTTGCTTGTCTTCGCGGAAGGAGTCATCTTGGTCGTAGGCGTTGTTCTGGTAGCGGTATCTCAAGCCGGGTAGGTGACGCTACAAGTGCTCACATGAACGGAATGCTATCGGCAAGTTGCCGGCAGGAAACTGGTTCAAATGTACTGCGTAATGTACTAGTCTGACGTGTAGCGGGGAAAACCGTCCACGGGCGAATTAGCTATTGCATGAGAGCGACCGGCGAGGACGGGGAAAAGCCAATAGAGCTGCCACAAGCGTGTAGGCACTCGAAAAGAATAGTCGGGCGCTATCGTGTCGACTCCCCCCCTTCGCCGTGGGCAAGGTTAGAACCCCGCTTTGTCAGATGAGCGTCGCGGCGTTGCCTCGGGAAAAAACAAAAACAATACTATTTAAAGTACACGCGGGCCGAATTTTCGCGAATCGGTTTGAATTTGATTTGAAGCCAGATCCGGTCGATAGCATCGGTGGGCTGTGAGGAGGGTGGTGTAGACAACCAACCTATGGCGGCCATATGTGACCATGGGCGGCTGGTGTCGGTAGTGGTAGTTCAAGCGAGTATCCATGTTGCACGCTCTCCTCCTTGGGTGGCGGAGGCGGTACTGGTAGCCTAGGGCGGCCACGGGGGACCTTGGGCGGCTAGCGTCGGTATTGACTTCATAGCGAGTATCTAGGTTGCACGCTCTTCTCCTACTTGGGGCTGCCGTATTTCGGAGGTCTGACTATCCCGGGTAACGTTGTAGGGGGCCCACAACCGGTTGTAATTTGGAAGCAATGGCTACACGGGATGTCTAGCCGGCCCCGCTAGGGGGCCAGCAGTGAGGACAAAGGGAGTGAGAAGAGAGAGATGGCGGCCGGCAAAGGCACCGGCATGGCCGGCCGACCGCCACTAACGGGGAAATAGAGTACCGCTAGTAGTACAACACTAAGTACTAAGATAAGGACTAGCTACCTTGTACATAAGCACTAGGTAATGCAATGCTAGTTGTAACAATGGCTCAGCTGTAACGCGTTATCTGTCAGTAAGTTTAACTGTCCTTCGTCAAACAGGACCTGGGACTTCCGGCGTAATTCTCGATCTGACGGAACCTCGCCATCCCAAAATAATGGAACTGTGGCCTGAGGTACGAAGTCTGGTCGCCGGCTTAACGGGTCAGCTTCGTCCAGAGCTCCCTTGCGATATGCAATTGTCAGCGAGCCCACAAACGGTTGCAAATCCCGCAGGTATCTTGCTTGCCGCTTGTTCAGCTTGTTCGGTTGCCTGAGCAGATGTCGCAGTGTGTCGTGGTCTGTTACGACAAGGAACTCAGAGCATCCTTCAAGATAGCACCTCCAATGCTTGACAGCTTCGCATACGACCAAAGCTTCTAAGTCGTACGCAGAGTAAGTGTTACCACGCTCAACTGGATTCAGCTTACGCGCCCAGTAAGAGACTGGTTGAAGACCTCCTCCAAGGTCTTGCAACATGACTGATGCAATCCCCACTGTTGAAGCATCTGTAGCTACGGTGAACGTCGCGTCCGAGCTGACCCCCGGAAGGATTAGACATGGCGCGGAAATGAGCCGTAACTTGAGAGTCTCAAAGGCTTCCAAACATGTAGGCGTCAGCGTAACCTTTTGTGGCTGGGACTTCCACAGCAAGTCCGTCAATGGAGCCGTAAGGTCGCTGAAATGATGAATAAATCTGGCATAGAAGTAGCAAAACTGTACGAAACTGCGAACCTCCTTCTGCGTCGTAGGCACTAGCCAGCTTGCAACGGCCTCGACTTTCTTTGTGGAAACCGAATTTTTACCAGCCGACAAATTATAGCCCAAATATTCCATCTCTTGCATGCCGAAGAAGCATTTTTTAAGACGTAACTTCAAGCCCTCCTCCTTGAATCGCCCCAGCACAAGACGCAGGTGCTCCAGGTGTTCCTCCAACGTGCTACCGTATTTACAGACGTCGTCGAGGTAGACAATAACGAACTTATGCAAAAAGTCGCGAAGAATGTCATTCATCATCCTCTGGAACGTAGCATGTGCATTGCATAGTCCGAACGGCATGGCGACCCATTCCATTAAACCATCAGGGGTCTGAAATGCTGTCTTGTGGATGTCATGGTCACGCACTCGAGCTTGCTAGAAGCCGGAGGCGAGGTCGAGGTGAGTGTAGAAGTTCGCGTCCTTAAGCTCATCAAGTGTGTCGTCCACAAGCGGAAGTGGGTAAGCATCTTTACGCGTAACTTCATTAAGGCCACGGTAGTCAATGCACAGACGAAGCGAGCCATCACCCTTGCGCACAAAAGAATTGGCGAGCCGAACTCACTGTAGCTGGGACGGATTAAACAAGCGTCCACTGCGTCTTTGAGCTGTCGATTTAGCTCGGCGCGCTATGCATGTGACAATATGTTCAACCGCTGACGTTTCATCGGGCAAGTTGTTTCAATGGGATGATCCCACTGTCGGCTTACATGTGGAGAGTCGACATGCTGCAATAACTCCGGGAAGTCATCATAGAGTAACGACCGGAAGTTCTCACGTTGCTCTAATGCCAGCTCCTCTCGAGTGTGGAATTCAGTTGGTAGGTCATCGGCTGGCGTAAGTTCAATGACGTAAAATTCAGCATTACGTCCTCTGGTGCAGTGCGTCTTGCGCACGAGTTTCTGAACTTTGGTAGAGGACATCATGAGACACGCATGACGTCGTTCCTCGAGGTGAGTCTCCACTGATGTGCCGTCCATGAGGGTAAAAACTCTTGTAGAACCAAACTGTAAAGAGGCTTGTTCGTCGTCAAGCCATGGTAAACCCATGATTAATCAGCAACACGTAAATCACGTAAGACGTAAAAAGTCCGTTAAAATTCGTGGCGAGCCAGCTCAAAAGTAATATCACAAACTGTCGAAGAAGTCACACGCTGTCCATTGGCGAGGCGAACATGGGTCTTAGTCAAAGACTTTCGAGTCTGTAAGGCAAAGCGTCGCACGAAGTCCTCAGAAACGAAGTCAAGAGTCGCAACGCAATCCACCAAGCCAATAATCCGGTGTCCACCATAAGGAGCTTTCACGGTTAGCTCGGTGCGAATTAACGGTCGAGTTTCCGTGAGGTCAGTTAGTAGAGCTGTAGCTGGCGGAGAAAATTGTTGTAGCGTAGCGATGGGCTCTTCCGTGTCGACATGATGTACATGTACCGAGATGGGTTGGTCATGTTCTGTAGGCGAAGCCGGATCGTAAAAAGCACAATCGGCGTCGACTAACCACAACTGTACATGCCAAGGAGCTGGAGCAACCACCTCATGTTGAGCTGGGTTCTCAAGGGACTGACGAGTAAAAAGCCGTGTTCGAGCTAGGAATTCTTGGTAGAGTTTCCATTGTTTAGTGAGGTGGTTGAACTTTGCCCATTTTGGTAGAACAAAAACAGCCATCGTAGATATTGGAGGTGTTCGACGTGGCGGTGTTTCCTCATGCAACTCACGAACGGCAACATCAACATGCTCTTCGTTAGCTGTCACTGAGCCAGCCGGGAACCAAGTTTTACCGGTACGAGGCTCACGTTGTAACACAAGCTTAACGTTGGAAAGCTTAGTTCCTTCAACATGAAGTACGACCACAACGTAACGTCCAAGTCCAAAGGAAGTCATTCCGAGTCAATCAATGAACGTCGAGCGAATCAAACGATAGCGAAAACGTGTGTCGACCAAAGAGCTCCGAGACGAGTGTGGCGGTTAGCCTTCTACAACTAACTGCCAGCACAAATCTGATTTATTCTGATCTGTTCTTTCGCTACTTGATGTCAGTGTGCTGGTGCATATGGGAGAAGATGAGAAGATGTCTCACTGTTTGTACTTTAGCAATATATGTTATAAGTGAACAAAGGAATTGTTAAATGGTTCTGTCACCTCCCTCTATTGCAATGGGCTTAAATAGGTTTCTGCCCAGATAGCTTACGCCTGCTTGTCTCGCTTTAGTGTCAGGCGTTAGGGCTTTCCAACCGTCGTCATCTGTCTAGAGACGCGGCTCGACTAGCATGGAGAATCACGACGCGGCTCATTCTGCATTGAAAACTTCGCTTAGGCGCGTCATCTAGCTAGTTAGATTAATTGTGCGTACTTGTACGTACTGGGAGGTACTGGTCGTGCAACACGCATCATAACCCTTGTGAATATTGCAGTAGCGACGTACCCACGTGTGTACGTCCGTCCGATGGAAAAGCACGAATTGGAATTAGTAACGAGTACATGTACAATGTCATGTAATGTACTGTTGTAGGATTGTACTCGTCACACATTGCATTGGCGACGCTTTTATTTGTGCTGAGGCAGTGCATTATATGATATTCAATAATTATGCTGCTCTTCATAGCACTCTGGGTTCCTATCTCCGCGACGCTTTTCAGGAGGGCAGTGCTGATGCTGTGGCATTCCTTCCTGTTCCTCGGGCTGAGGTTGTTTCCTCTTTTCTTCATTTTGCTTGGTGGCCTTCGCTGCTTTTTCTTGTAAGAATTTTTGTTTATAAAAATAATACAATATTCGCAATGCCGTACGGGTACGTGTCGTATCGCTATCGGGCGGCGGCTGCTGACAATAATGTAATATACAGGATTATTGCGCTATGATGAGCGATGATGAGCGATGACGTAACGTAACGAGGATTTGCATCGTAAACGAAGTCGCAAGTCGCCGTCGTGCCGGTTGCTGCAGCATTCCGAACTCTCCTCACTTCCGCCTGCTCATAGAGCACCGCCAGCATTCACCCGCACCGGTGTAGTACAAGCGGATTCGCTTTCTAGAGCGCGCGGGACTGGTTGGATCGGTGCGGTAGCTGTGCGAGTGGACAGCTGTGAGCCTCCCTCCTGCTTGCCGGGCCCTGTTCGTACAATTGCGCCGTTCCGCAGTCACCCCAAGCAACCAAAACCATCCGCCGCCTCGACGTCACACGGAACCATGGCTTTTCACGCCGGCCCACTTGCCCGGTTAACCGCACTGGCGCTCAGGGGGCCGGCGGCCTGCCGCATGGTGCTGCGAGGGTCAGCCTGGGCGGTGCCGGGCACCGCCGCGGAGGAGGAGCCCCTTCACACGCCGGAACAGCCGCAGCACCAGGTACCCTCCCACTCCCCTCCTACTTATTTCATGTCATTTTTTTGAGTTTTTTGGCATGACTGGGAGGCGTGGAGGACGGATGGGTGTGAGTTTGGGCAGACTGAGTTGGACGGCGCGCTTTGCGTTGGTTTCTGTCCAGGTTGAGAGGCCAGTGAATTTAGATGACGTGTTTGCATGGCTGCGGTGGAGCCCCCCAGCAGGCTCAGCCAGTGGGCAGACCCTAGCTCGTTGCTTCCCCGGTGCCCTGCCCGCCACGGTAGTGATGCGGCGAAGCAGCGCCTTGTTGCGCTGCATGGACAAAAGCCTGACGCCAGAGACGGTGCTGTACGCGCAGTCCATCTGCCCCGATGAGATCAACAACGAAAAGGATGGGCTAGCGTCACGCATGGCTGCTTGCTGGGGTGAGAGAGGGCAGGCCTTTCCTATGGGTGGCTTGGGGGGTGCCCCACACGTGGGAACGACCGGCTTCACAGCGTTCTCACAGCACGTCCCTGACAACGGCCATATCCTGATTCTCTTTGGCCCTCACATTGCGATCGGGGAGGACGGAGAGCTGGGGAAATTTCGACGTGCAGGGCAGAATGCGGACACGACTGCCTGTGGTGCCGTGCTTGCGGCCTACCATGCGTGTCTGGCAGGTCAGTTGGACGGTGATGATGTAGACATGAGCGACATCCAGCAGTATTGGCTGCGCAAGAAAGTGCATGCGTGTCTGCATGACATCGAATCCGCCTCCGAGCCACTGCAGGAGCTGATTAACAAAACCTACGTTGCCGTGGAGGAGCAGATGCTTCGCATCGTACACCACGAGTTCGGAGATGGGCAGCTGTTTTTGCTTGGAGGTATTCAGGTGTGGGCAGGCAGGCATGTGTGTGTGTGTGTGTGTGTGTATTTTTGATCTGCTTATGAGCTGTTTTAACCCCCGTCTTCCGTTCTACCAACAGATAAACTTGCCAAAGCCGTTTGAGGAGCATTTCTTGCCGCTCATGTTTCGCGTCAGTAGCCGGGCTAACCCGCAAGGAAAGGATCTGTTGCCAGAGCTATACAAGTCTGGTGCGTCCCTTCCCGTGTAATCCTCCCCCCTACTTTTTGTTTACTCTCAAACTATCAAGTCTGTTTGCGCGCGCGCGTGCATTTGTGCGCGCGCGCGCGTGTGTGTGAATGTATTGAGGTGGATTGTGCCAACCTGAATAATTACAGTGTTTGCGTGTGTACGTGCGATTAATGGAAATGTACACGCATGGATGTGAAACAGTGTATCTATAGGTGTGCGCCTGCGGATAGATGTTTCGGATATGTGTGCATTTTGTGTGTGTGTGCGCGCGCGCGCGTGCGATTGGGTGTGCATATAGGGGGGGGGGGGGGGGGGGGGGGGCTGTGTGCGTTTTTGCTTTTCCACTGACAGGCTAGGCAAGGAGACTGTGTATCTGCGTACGCGTGTCAGGGTGAATAAGGGGGAGCACTCTGGGATGGACGCTGTTAATTTAGGGCCACCTTCAGTCGACGCCATGCGTGCGCTTGAGGTCGACCCGTTGCTGCTGCTGTAGGTGGAGACGTTCGAAAGGGGATCAATTTGGGGGGCGCTATCGAGCGCTATCTCGCGCAGCAGGATGGCAATAGGAGACAGCGGTAGGCCTGCACCTTCCCACACGCGTCATGCACCATCTTCCCCTCTACTGGCGAGGTAGCCTTCAGACTATGACACCGCCGTGACGGGGTTGCACTTCTGCTGCGATCATTTGGCGGCTCATAGTCTTCGAAGCTGCTTCGCTTATTCAAAACACGAATATTTCAAATAAAGTCAGAACTATTGCGCTTTGCAGAATGTGCATTTTCATAATATGTCCACAAGCTGTGTAACAAATGCTTACCATAAATCACAAAATGACTTCAAAGGCCCTTTGCATCCAACCCCTTCAATATAAATGCCATCTGCATGTAACTTCCTTAATAGGCCAACGAATTGTTTTGTCTGTCCACTCGACTTTGCCGCGCTATGACTACCTCTCCTCCCCACAATCAGCGTCGCCATTTGTTCGTCACAGTCCCTCTCTTTGAATGGAGATATATGCCCACCTCTCCCATGTCTGACATTTCCATATCGCTCGTGGAATAGCAGCGACTATGCTATCATTCGACGGTCTCGTATATTTATGACCGCGTTTTCTCTCTTTTTACTTCATATGTCTATCTTATTATTTAGCACTTTTTCACTCTGTCGCATAATTTGTCGGCAGCAATTCAAAGAAGGAAGAATTATGCCTTTTCATGGTATCACCGTGTCGTTTTCGAAGCCGCACATCAACGATTTTGTAAAGGTATGTCTGCAGGTGCGAAATGTCTCTTACACCCGTTCCCACTCGTAAACAGCTCCGATATCAACAACTTCCCTGCCGCCCACGACTTTTTGGTTGCGAAGAGGTTTGACAACGACGGATCAGCGGCAGCGAGTCAGTGCGCGGCGTCTAGGACGGCACCGAAAGACACCTATGACCGTGCATAACATGATATACTACGGCGGCGTTTGCATTATGAACTGCCCTTGTCTCACCGCTGTAGCGACAGCGATTACAGTTCACTGTTGCTCGTCATCGACGGTTGAGTGGCTTGACCTGATTCTGCTCATGAGCAGGTGAGGGCAGTTCAAAGTAGCACGTGCCACAGCGCGTTTTTTCGAGATTAGCGTATCTGCTAATTATTTTAATTTTCACCCCCCAACTTTTTGCTTTTATCTACTATGTACCGTCGAAAACAATCTACGAGGATTTGCTTATGCGTGTAATATACGCCTTCTTTCCGCAAGTCAAACCGGTACGTTCGCGATCCCAATTTTCTGGTGAGTCAGCATGACATCATATCAGCCCCGAGCGCAGGCCACGAACGCGCGCGGCCGTGCTCCCACACTACTAAACAGAGCCGTTTGCAAACAATGAACGACCTGTCTGGTTTAGCACGCACCATCAAGCACTGGCGACTCCCTATCATACGCGAGACGCAACACACCGCAAAATCCACCCCTCTACAGAGCACCGACAAGAAATATATCCGGTTGCTTCCCCCGAGCACCTCGCTAGTGAAATCGAGCCAGCAAAAAACACACTTATCGCCACCGCCGACCTGTTATTGGCGTCGTGTATCGCGCGTAAAACACAGCTGTGAACATATTTACTACGGAATCCACGGCAAGTATGGGTGTGACGCGGGCAGGTCAGCAGCTGCTATGGCGCGCGGCGGTGTCTACGCTTGCGCCAAAGCGACAGGCTGCACGTTCTGCGTCTATATCAGTCTCCGCCATATATCCCCGTCTAGGACAGGCGACGGGAGCGGGTCAAGTGGAGGCGTTGACGTCAAGAGCGCCGCCGGCGATGGCACCGCAGCCCTTCGGCGGGTCACTCAGCAGGAGACGCGCTGCCGCGATGTCCGACCCCTGGGAACACTGGGACGACGACATGGATCACAAACACCCGTCAGCGAGCAAAAGAGATGACATTCCGGTGAGCGAACCTTTACGTTTCTACCTTCGAAACCCTCTCACCGTTATCATAATGTATAAACCCTAGTAATTAGAAACTAAGCCTGGTTACCGCTCCTTATTTACAGCATATCTATTTCGTCAGTGATGGGCACCGTGGGGTTGAGCTTCGACCTTTGAGCACCTCCAATCCCCGCCCCTCTCATCAAACACGAAATGTGAAGGTTCAAGGAGCATTCATGCTACCTAGTATGAATGCATAAACTCCTCCAGGCGCCTCTGATGAGGCATCTATAGCATTTATATGGACACCAAAAGCCGTGCTTAATTTATATCACCGAGTATCCTGATCCAGTGAAGTCCCGCTTTCTCTCTCCTCTTTCGACCCAATAATGTGTTTAGTGTTTCGGGTGGACCTTTCCGCTACCTTGCATGCACCACTGCAATACTCGCCCTCTCCGTAAGGCCCTACTGTGACCTGCACCAAGGGTGGTGCTGTACAGTTGAGGTTGCCTTCTGCACGCTGAGGTCGTGCTATGTGCGTTGGGGTTGGGGGTAGTTGGGTGGTTTGAGAAGGGGGAGAATGTAAAGTTTTAATTCCCTTTTCCATCTGGATAATGGCGTTAAACGCACATATTTATGTACGTTTGTACCTACTTATACCGGTGTACGTGGCTGACTTGTTTCTTCAATTCGGATGTTTGTGAGCAATTATTTTCGACTGTGGTGTTTATTATTCTCTATCTCAAAATTTCACCAATTAATTGGCGATGCAGGCAGATATTATCGTTACATCGTGTTTATATGATTATTATTGCTTGCTGACTCGGTATGGTGTAAGTCCGATTTTATACGGGTACTATACACGGGCCTGCCGCCGCCGCCACCGCTCCGCTCGTGCTGTGTGATGGATGACGCGTGCTTCCTCAAAATACTGATTTCCCTCACCTGCCACTGATGTCGACCTCCTCGCGCCCATCTCGCCCACCACCTGCCTCGTTCGCGCCCTCTACAAGGGAACTCTCAATCCTTTTCATAAGCAGACACATCCCCAACTCTCTTCGTCACAATAAAGGCACCGAATATTTTGTTCATAGCATCGAAGCTAACTCTTCGAATTTGTTATAGCGACGTGCATTTTACCGCCTTTCGCACACCGTTGCTGACGTAGTCTGTGACGTTCACTCACTCGCCTGATCGCCCAGACCTACTTGACCCGACAAGGTAGCCCATCTCACCCTGACAAATGTCCTGTCAGAAGATCGCAACAAGTTCGGTCTTGCTCGGTTTATCCCATTATAAACTTTGCTGAAATATCTATCTCAGTTAAAAGCGAAGTGCTTGATATGACCTCTTGCGATCTCGTCACGGTTCTTGACGGCGCCGACTCTGTAGGTTTTCGGAGATCAGAAGTACCCGACATGTAATGATCTGGTGGTTATCAAGGCCTTTTGAAGTCAATTCTTTCGGTGTGTCAAATCTTACGTTGCGCCGCGTATTGTTCCTCCATTCTGCAGATGCCTCAAGAGTTACCTCAGCGTATTGGCTTTATTGGCGCCGGCCAGATGGCAGAGGCCCTGGCTCGCGGATTCGTAGCGCAGGGCGTCACGACTCCCGGAAAGCTGCGGTGTACGGACCCCTCCGAAGGGAGGCGCGGCGTGTTTGAGGAGTTTGGCGCAACAGCATACACGAGTGCTCTTGAGGTGCCGCTCCCCCACCCTGCTGTATGCGCTAGCGTTTTATACAGTAAATCGAAACTCGAAACAGCAATCTCTTACATACTTGATAGCGACAAACCCTAAACACCGCAAAACTTTCCGAAGTTATTGTCCGAGTTGGAGCCAAAATCTAGCTGGTTAGATTAGCTCCACTGTTTCAAGGCGATACCTGTTGATTCGATTGATAGTAATGATTCGTGAGTATCAAGACGGAAGCTGATAAGCTGTTGTGTTTGTGTGAAGGTTGTGAAGGAGAGCGACATCGTGTTTATCGCGGTAAAGCCGCAGTACGTATCGGTTGTGCTGAAGGAGGCGGCGGATGTGCTGACGGATAAGCACGTTATAGTGTCCATCGCGGCCGGCGTAACGGTGGCGTCGATGGAGGCGGCTGCGGGGTCAGCGGCGAAGATTATCCGAGTTATGCCCAACACGCCGTGCCTTGTCTCGGCTACCGCGGCCGCGATGTGCCGTGGTAGCCGCGCGACCGCAGACGACGCGTCGGCGGTGATGGAGCTAATGTCCGCGGTGGGAACCTGTGTCGAGTGCGACGAGAAGCTCTTTAACGCGGTAACCGCTTTGAGTGGATCTGGCCCCGCGTATGTGTTTCTCACGGTGGAGGCTATGGCGGATGGCGGCGTCGCAGCTGGGCTGCCTCGCGACGTGGCGATGCAACTCGCTGCTCAGACGGTTATGGGGTCGGCGAAGATGGTTGTGGAGACGGGGAAGCACCCAGGGCAGCTGAAGGACGCGGTGTGCTCGCCCGCGGGCACGACCATCGCGGGCGTTCACGCACTGGAGGTAGCCGGCATTCGCGCGGCCTTCATCAACGCCGTAAAAGCTGCCGCTGCGCGTGCGGACGAACTCTCTAAAATGTGAGCATGCATGCGACAGGGAGCCAACCACCCAGTAGTAGCGCACTCTGAATGAATGACAGTCTGTTGCGCATTTTTGCACCGCTCTGATAGTATTAGCAGAGTTACTACAGTCCAATTTAAGTAAGGTTTTACAAAGCTTGCCCTCTCATTTCATATACCCTCACTCGCCGTTTCAAACGCTACCTACTTCACGCTGCTTAACTGTAATCGAAGTCGAAAGGATGCGTCATTTGGATGATACCAGAAGAACGAATTTACATCTTTCGTTCGGCACATAATGCCGCACTGACTATTCATATGCTGGAGACGGCGCAACACCTAATCCTAAGGCACGAGTAAGGACCAGAAGGGCTTTATGTGGCTGTGACGCACTCCGTTGTCAGCGATTTATCTCATTACAGGGGTAATCACAGGGGGTCGTGCTTCGTGGTTCAGCGCAACGTAGGTTGGTCGAGTGATGTCGAGGTCGAACAGGCTGGAGGAGAGGTGTAGTAGGCCTTCACAGTAAGGCTGGCTGTCGAAGCTACAGACTAATTACGAAGGGGGCTCTGCCTCACAGTCAGAGCAGCTTATTTCTCACTAGTAGAGGTGCGTTTCTAGTATTTGACGATAATATAATTGCAAAGCCCTGGTGGGGCTCTGCCGTTGCCTAAGAATCTGACAAGGGCTGTGTCGACGCCCTGACAGAAGAAACTCCGCGTTCCCTTGGGGACTGGGCAGCTGGTGTTAAGTTGACTTGTGTCTGTTCAAGAGATAAACTCACACACAAACACACAAATACGCCCACAATCACACACGCACACGGACGCGTATTATTGACAACTCTCCTGAAATCCGAGGCAATGCCTTCGCGCCCACGATGGAATGCGCCGACAGCTACGGGGGGCGAATTCGAACACTGCCGGGCTTGTGCACTTGGGGTATCGCGCGCGCACCCGTGCGGTACGATCTCTCAAACAGTCGCCGTGTTGGGTAGACGAAAAGAGCAAGGGGCGCACAACGCCGCAATATGAATGCCTATGCGACGGTCGCGCAAATATGATGCATAGGCGACGGAGGGAGGTGGTGTTGGGCAGGCCGCTGTGGGGGAAACGAACGAAATCGCGTATGTTCAAACGATCATAACATAGTCAAATATTGCCGAAACCTTTTGTAACATATTAACGTTGGACATTATACCGTTGGACGCGTCTTTTCAATGCGCATCGAACACGCCTACTATGGAGTACACACGCTTACAAACAAAACCTTATGTGGATTATATTAAGTTCCACATTATTACCACAAAGCTACGCCGCAGTGCCAAGCAACGCGCCTCCAAACCCCCTCCAACAAGTCCCCAAACATATTGTTACGTGGAACACGGAGTAATAATATGCAGCTTGGTATGAGCGCTTGAGCAATGCCCAAGCGTGGCTCTCAGAACGACGTGTGTAGTTCGGACAATTTCCTTGGAATTTATGGGCTACATTCGAACAACCTCCACCGACAACACCCGCCTAAAGCTGAGGTCTAACCACCCCGGATGACGGCTTACTGCTTGCTTCCCATCTCTCCTACAATTGGGTGGTACTTGGGTGTCGTCGTGCTTGACGTGGTGAGAGGGGAGCGTGTTCTTGACTAGCTTTAATTTAACACAATGCATGTCCGGACGGTTGTGGAGGAGTGTATAAACAAATAAAATGGGCCTTACAAACAGCGGTGTTAATTATTTTGGTATATGTGATGCTTGTACCTATGTCCCCGAAATGTTGTAAATACGCTTTCATGTTAAGTAAACTCGCGCGACCGCACTCCATAAGTACTATATGTAGGTACTATGACATGACTCCCATCCGATCGATATATACAAATAATAAAGTATCCATGTTAGTTTTGTATGTGCTCTCTTGGGTTTCACCGCTTAAGAAGATGGCGCTTTAATTCGGAGAGAGGTGGCAGTGCCGTGCAACATTAAGAAGCAAAGAAGCTTGGGCAGAAAAAGGCGGGAGCGCATGGGCGCTCTGCCGACCAACCGGGCGTAACGGGAATACTCGCGGCGAGTTGGAAGCTGGGCACAGTCGCACTGAAACAATAAAAGGGCGCCCCGCCGCCAGTGAGCTGCATAACCATCACACTTCCCGCCGCCCACTCAACAGCAAGCCTAACACTACCCCGACGGACAACAAACGAGTACTAACGTCTCACTTAAACTCTCAGCGAAGTACTTGATAGTTAGGGCTGAGTAGGGGTGGGAAGTGGAGACATGAAGCTCGACTACTTTTACAATAGTCGGTAGCGCAAATGCCGGTTAAGATAGTCGCTAGTAGTCAGAATCAGCAGTCTTGGGTAAGGCAAGCCTCTTCCATTGCGAAGTCATTTTGTCGTGACTGGTTGTGATTGTCGACTCGAGGAATCCGTTATATATACGTGGAAACGACATGGGAACGAGGGGTAGCACGGGTAACGATGTTACTATAGCTTTCGTCCGCCCAACGATTGATGAAAGGGGTTGCCGTCGGCCATATCGCCATCGCCGACGGTGGAGATAAAAACAGAACCTTGCGCCGACTGTACTTGTAGCCAATTGCTAGTTGAACACCGTCCATTGTCCCAATGACCTGAGCTCTACTCCTTGCAGGTGCCGAAGAAATAGGTTCTTGAAGGAAAGCCTTTGGAAAGAGGACGTGCGCGGTCTTTACAACACCGGTAAAGTGGCGCTTCATTTTGACAAGGGAAAAAGCAGCATGCATGTGGAATATTATAGGTAAGTGCCCATCCCACGAACAATAAAGGCATATATGGTGGCCTTGTTCTATCTAACTTTTTTACCTTCAGAGAGCCAAACCAAGCATCCCCGAATAGAGTCATGCCTTCAACACTTGCACCCTCCGCCATGCGTTGCACAAACGTAGCAAAAACATCATGTTCGACTGCATACTTCATTTTGTCGCGCTTTGCATCCTTCTCCTCTTGCACTTCCATGTAGACCATCGCACCGGTTGCAAAGTCGCACATAGCCTTTTGCTTTGCCCCTATGAGCTTTGGCTTGCGGTGAATGAAGTTGATGTTGGGTAACCCACCTAGCTTGTCCTAACGGGGTTAATAGGTAGACATGCTTTCATCCATCGTTTGATATACCCCTTCATGTAGAACCTTCCTCTTCTTCGAATTGAAGGCACCATTCTTGAACAATGCCCCCGGGTCTAGACCTATCGTGTTTATCTCTCCCTTGCAATACAGAATCAGAGAACGAATGACCTTTAACTGTGGAATGCCATGTCATTTTGGAAATGTGGTTGGTCTCTTATTCCATCTAGGATGTTGCTATTTTCCCATCATCCCTACCCCTTTTGCTATGGACGGTTTCGGCTAGCATCAAACCCCCAAAACCTTACATACTCTGGAGGGCTGACATGCCCAAAGTCTACCCGTTTGCTCAAGCGCACACTGTTTATTATTTGTAGGTCGGCGTGTATGTCTCCGGGGTAAGGCCGGAGCCACAATTTCAACACGTCTACGCGTCCGTCCGTCACTGGTAGACCTTCCTTTAGCCCCACATGCGCTTCCATCCAACCAACACGCACCGCCGTTATATCTGCATATGGGTCGTGCTCATCGGCGGCATCATGTTGAAAAGCCGTCCACGTCACTATTATCCTTGGCAGGCGTAATGTGACGGTGACACCAAGCACAAGTGGAATCCATGCGATGTCATGGATGCATTGGGAGTCCCGGGCGGTGTCGTCGGGGAAAAAGCGATCGCTCTCGTCGTCGGCTGAGTCTCACTCAATGTCGAGGCCGTCACTAGTGTGAGAAGGAACACCTCCCGCGTAAGTAGGCGGCGATATGCTAGTTGGGCCGGAGCTGGCGTAGGACTCCCACCCCGTTAGATTGATCGGAGCTGTGGGTTCGATAGTCGGCGTACCGGTATCACTCACTACTGACCCTCTAGTAATTGGTACTAGTAACGCATTGTCCGTAATTGCACCGGGAATTTACACCGGTGGCCAAGGGGGGGGGGGGGGGAGGGCATTCGCACTGCAACGCGTTGTGCGCTTCTGAATTCTGTGGTTGGTGGGTCAAAACGGCATGCGTTGTCGGACTCGACGCGTAAGATCGCGTGCATACTCGTGTTTCGGCGGCATTCCATCCTTATTTACCACCGGCAAACCTTCGCCGATAGACTCGCCGACTGTCCCATAGGTTTGGTCACGTTGTTGTCATCATGCACCATCTTTTAGGAGTCGAAGGAGGCCTCTACGGGCGGAGACACGCGCTCTTGTCGTTATGGTCTTCCCCATGGTGGTGGTTATGGATCTCCGACATGCGGTCCCGGTAGATCGCGCGATTGAACCGCTTCCGCCCCACCACAGATTTTGAGTCAACTGAGCTAAGTAAAGGACATCCTCACGTACTCGATCTTGAAGCTTGACAAAGTACTAAGGCTAGGGATCGATGAAATCATCCGGACAATATCGACGTATTTCGTGGTGGTTTCGGAGACCCCGAATGCGAAATGTTCCCGAAATCGCAGCGAAATGCGCTTGTAAAATATCGACGATACCATCGATCCCTAGCCTTACAAAGTAATGGCCTTTCCTCGGGTTGGGCTGATCCTTTTTTTACGTGACTCTTGTGTATGATTGGTCATACAAATGTAATATCCCCGGGTAAGAAAAGGTATAAAACGAGTCTGAGTCTGATTTCTAAATCCTGGCTTTTGTAGTTTATGCGCATGTTGTAATTTTTTTCTGTATTTTTCGTATTATTTCTGTGTGTCTTTACGAAAACACACCCTCTACTTAAACTGTGCTTTGTTTTTTTACTTACAACTGTAATTGAGATGATGTGCTTCCTTTTGCCAAACTATCTCAGGTTCCGCCGCCACCGCATGCGCATGTGCGGCTGAGCTTGGGTCGGGAGCCCGCGAGCACGGAACTTGGTAGCGGTGAGCGTGACGCCTGCCCGCCTATTCGTGTTTGCTTTTGTCTCGGCGCTCTCCTACGCTGTGGCATCGCGCGGTACCTATACATAAAGTTCTCCTTTTTATCGTCCGCGGTCACTCGCCGTCGGCGGCTCCGGTGCGTTTTATTTGTACCATCCATCGCCACCGTGACCCTCCCGGGATCTTTTATTCGTCGCTCGACCCGTGACCGGGTACAGCTGCCCGTACCGCCCCTATTCTCGGCACCCTCGAGGTCCTTGGCCGCTACCGGTACCGCTACAACTTTCGCCCGCGCGTGGTCATCCCCTTCACCAAGGCTCAAGGCATCGGCACGCGTCATCGCTATCCTTGTACGGGTACTACAATTTCAGTACTGCTCTCAGCCCGCTAACTTCATTCTAATCGCTACCCGTACTCGGAGCCCGCTATTTGCAAGGTCATCCTTTATCGCTTGGCGCCTCACTACGATACGGCGTTGTATGACGGAGTTTCCATCCGACTCTTGCGGCGGTTGGTGCACGGGTACCAAATAGCTTCTTTGCTCTTTTCTTGAGCATCTCCATCGCGGGCTCCGAGGCTCCCCACTACAAGCAACGCGAGGGTAGAGGCGCGACGGGCCGGCATCGCGGAGCCCACCACGTCGGCGGCGAATCTTCCCTCCAAGGCACGCCACAGCGCCACCTCGGGCGACTTCCGCCCATTGGGCGTCTGGAGATCTCGATACATTGTTTCCCGCCGCTCGCGCCCACATATCCCGTACCAATGGGCGGGCACCGCCACCTACCTCACTTTCGAGGGTCGGTACCGACCCCATTTCCCCTTCGCAACCCTTTCATAACGGCGTCTCGGCCAAGGTCGCCAACCGGGGGGCTAGTCTAGCTGCGGTTGGGGAGTACCGTCGTGCTATGGAGACCCTAAGCTCCAACCCCGTTGCAAGTGGTCGCGGGGTGCAGGAGGAATTATCACGGTTGCACCCACAAGACGATGACGACCTCGCGGACGTGTTGCCGGATCCCTTCTCCCTCCCTCGGACCAAAATCCGTGCTTCGGAAGTTGATATTATGGAGGTCGTAGCTAGATGCTCTCGAAAGTCTAGTCCTCACGTCGACGGTTGGAGGTTTGATACTCTTCGCGCGTTGGGTTCCCCTTGCACTCTCACCGGTTTTGCCGAAGCCATCGTGAATGCAAAGGTTCCACCCGGCGTTGCCTCATTCCTTGCCTCTGCCACACTCATCCCGCTAGAAAAGCTTGATCCCGAACAACGACGCGCACAAGAGCAAGAACTTCGCGACCAAAAGGGGACGTTGCGCCCGATTGGAATTGGCTCCGTTTTATTTCGTTTTGCGAATCGCGCGCTTCTCGCCGTAATTGGTGATAGTGTGTCTCAATGGTTGGCTGCTCGGCACCAATTTGGAGTCGGCGTCCGCGGCGGGGTTTGTTAACATATCCCTCCGTAGGACTACTAATGGACACATATGTACGCTGGACTCCGGGGGAGACCTGGCCCTCCACCTATAGGTGTTCACTATAGGTGTTCGCAACTTATTCGCGATGCGATACGATGGGTTCATATACACTATATGTTCCTATCGGGTACCGACTTTTGGCGGTACTTGGATAAGGCTTACAACTCCGTTCCGGGAAGCGGCGGTTCTAACCCCCTTCATGCCATTCCGTGTATTCATGGATTTTAGGTTATGGGCCCTCCGCCTTTACTGCGGGGTTTACTAGGGCACCGGCCGGAGTTCATGGGATGATGTCCATTAAGGGGGAGTGTTAGCATATCCCTCCGTAGGACTACTAATGGACACATATGTACGCTGGACTCCGGGGGAGTCATGGCCCTCCACCTATAGGTGTTCACTATAGGTGTTTGTAACTTATTCGCGATGCGATGCGATGGGTTCATATACACTATATGTTCCTATCGGGTACCGACTTTTGGCGGTACTTGGATAAGGCGTACAACTCCGTTCCGGGAAGCGACGTTTCTAACCCCCTTCATGCCATTCCGTGTGTTCATGGATTAACATGGTTGAGATCGTACAGTTCATGGTTCGAGAAGCGCTTGACGCTTTACCGGACTGGGCGGACATGCAAGGCGACGCATCCAACGCGTTCAACGAGTTCTTGCGGCGTCCTTTGTTTGAGGAGTTATCAACAAATCCCGCGCTGCGACCGTTGCTCCGCGTCGCTACTATGTTGTATGGCCGTCCATCTACCTTGTACGTTTACGACTCATCAAATGCTCACGGCACGGTCATGCGCATCCCGAGTACCCGTGGAGTCCATCAAGGTTGCGTTCTCGGGGCCATATCCTTCGCAATAGTTGCCTCCCGGGTATACAAACAATTGGCTGCGATTGCCCCGAACGAATCCGTTGTCTGCGCTTATTCTGATGATGGTCACTTCCTGGGACCCCTTGCGTCTCTCGTGGCTATTGGCTACGCTATGCCGGAGGCGTATGCTAGCGTCGGCCTCACAGTAGCCATCCGCAAAAACTGTTTGTATTCCCCTTTGGGTGTCGGTGACGCTTTCGATAACTTACCCAACGGCCACATCATGCGGGGAGTAAATGTCTCCACGGAAGGGACGAAAGTATTGGGAGGGCCGATGGGTACATCGGATTTTGCTCGAGACGTGTTTGAAACGGCCTTAAGTAAGTATGAGGCCTACGCCGAACGTCTAAGTGGTCTAGTGGCTCACCGGCACTCTCACACTGCGCTTCGTATCCATCAACATTGCAACCGCCGCTTCGGATACTTTGCCCGTACAGTCCCCCGAGGTCTTGGCATGGGCGAGGGCCACGGCGAAACCGTCGTGACCTTCCTTCAGCGCGCTGACAATGCCACCCTAGATGTGGCGGCTGAGATATTGGGCCTCCCCGCAGCTAGCCTACTCAGCAACACTCGCTCCGAGATGTCTCTTCCCATACGTTTTGGAGGCATGGGGGTGGGGGACTTGGTTGCCTTGGCGGACGCGGCCCATGTCGGAGCGGCCGGTTTGGCAGTGGGCTCAGCTATCCGTTTCCTTACATCCCAAGATGCTCGCGTGCGCGGGGACTCCCAAGGCGAAGTTCCGATGGAGCCGACCATGTATGGACGGCTAGCGACTGCTATGACCAGAGCAGTGTCCCGAAGGCACGGTACACCGGACGGAGATGACGGCGACACCGCACGAATGTGGTCGTTAGAACTCGCTTCGTCGTGGGCGCGCTTTGATGCTGCGTGCGGTTCTCACGCTCTCGCCGAGTCTGAACCCTTGATAACCACAGCCTTAGCGATGCTCCCCCTGCAACGTCCAACGGTGGCTCGCGCAGGCTGCGTAGCTGAACCCCGATCAAACAACGAGCAGGCTTCTCGGTCCCTTGATGGCCTACCCTCGCTCGTACCCCTTTCGGCGTTTGCCACAGACATCTTTACAAAGCTACAAGCCGACATCAGTGAGCGCGTCAACTTGCTTCGCTTCGCGAAGCTCGCTCCCACGTTTTCCAACCGCGCTCGGCCGGAGTCTAGGCGTTTTGTATCTCGTCTCGGCCACGGCGCCCTTGCGTTTTTTGCTTCGGACCCGCCTACTTCCGGTCGCTTGGGTGAGCTCCGTGACAAGTTCCCTGAGCACTACGACGCAGTTTTCCGCGTCGCGGTCTGTCCCATCTTCGGCCTACCCTCATCCAACATCCTCTCTACTCTATGCTCCCCCACTGCTTGTGCTTCTCGTCATCTCTCGGTTCAAGCTATGCGGGGTGCGTTCTCGTCGGCGGGTGTTGGCATGTCGGTCGATGCGTCGGCCACTGCCTTCGCGGACCATTTGGCTCGATGCGGCGGTGACGCTTCGGTCCACACCGCTCACTCTTGGTTAGTGACGGCCCTTGCGGAAATCATCTCCGAGGTTCGTGGCGCACTCGGGGTTGGCGTCGAGGTTCTCACAGATCCCACGATGTTAGTTCAACTCCCCAACGGCAACGACGGTCTCCCCGCGGATGTGGGTGTCTTGCACTATCACGGCATCCGAGGCTCAAAACTTGCCCTTGATGCCGTGGTTTCCGGTTTGTTCGGCGTTTCTAGCCCCCCGTCCCTCGAAGTCGCTCTCCGCCGTGCTGAGAAGACCAAG
Organism: Tetraselmis chui; assembly: GCA_026401115.1. Taxonomy (NCBI): domain Eukaryota; kingdom Viridiplantae; phylum Chlorophyta; class Chlorodendrophyceae; order Chlorodendrales; family Chlorodendraceae; genus Tetraselmis; species Tetraselmis chui. The sequence continues at coordinate 26,170 of JAPMLY010001670.1, forward strand.
TTCGAGAAGTACTCCGAAGGGGTGAGGAGTCGGCCCGACATCCGTTTCATTCCCTTTGCTGTCACGGAATTTGGTACACTCGGCGGCCATGCCACGGCTTTCTTGACGGAGCTAGCCAAGTAGTCAGCCGCATCTAAAGGGATGCATGTGGGCAAGTTGTTGGCCTCCTGGCGTCGAAAGGTCTCTCTTGCCGTCCATGCTGCTCACGCGGACAACGTCTTGCGCGGTTTGTCCGCCGCTGCGGACGGCGTGGAGGCCGCTTCTTCCTCGGCCGGGATGCCTTCTCCTGCCACGGCGCTCTTCACCCGCGCCATGTGCCGCAAGCGTCCCCGTGCTTCCTCGAGCGGTGCGTGAGGCGCCGCTTGTCGCCTCCACGTGTTGCATTCTCGGCGTGGCCTTGTAGTTTCCTTAATTTAATGTGCTAGGTTGTGCACAATGTAGTGCTTTCCTTTTGCCGCGCTTTGGATTCCGTGATCCTCTTGTCAATCTCGCCCTTTTGTTTCCCCTCCCACTTTCCCTGTCCGTGCTCATTTTGTTCTTCGTGAAACCAATTTTGCCGTGCTTTGGATTCCATGATCCTCTTGTCACTCTTGCCCTTCATTTTTTTCCCCTCCCATTTTCTTTGTCCGTGCTCATCTTGTGCTTCTTGTAACCATCATAGTTGAGATGATGGCACTATATAAAAACATTTTACATATTCCGCGACTTCGTTACCGCTTACCCCTTCGCGGTACTAGCCCCTCCTAATGACGAGCCTATGGAGGGGGCCATATCACGGGAACCCGACTCCATCAACGCCGACGCCGATGGTTTTGTCCAAGCCGTATGGTCTACAGCCCGTAGGGTAGGGACGGTTTCACGCACTAGGCGTAAGGGCCTCGGGCCTCCGCTACAACGTTCTATCCTAGGGGCTATCGCTCGTCGTCGGCATGCTTTTTTGGCCTTGTGCCAAGAAGCCCGCGGCCCTTACCAATCCGTAGCATTGGATAGGTATATCGCTGCGCGCTTCCGGGTTAAAAACATGGTCCGAATTAACCGCCGCCGCCAAAAGGCTAGAGCCATAGACAAGGCCATTAACGACTTTAGACAAGGTGGTGGTAGGCGGAGTTTTTGGAAATGGGCCCGCTCTATTGCCAAGGGTCATCCTACCCAAAGCAACCACGCGGAACAACCAGTGCATGATCCGACGTCGGGAGTACTTCATACCGAACCGGGTGAAATTAACGCGTGATGGGCGAGGCACTATCGGGAGCTTTTGCGCGGCCCTCACCCTGCTACGTGTAGGGCTACCATTTACCGCGAGGCATTCGAACGACGCCGAGGGGGCCGGCCATGCTCCCCTGCGCTAGATGGGATTAATGGACCCATTGGTGGAGGGGAATTTGCAAGGCCCTTAAAAGATTAAATAATAATAAAGCGTCAGGGGTGGATGGCATATCCGCGGAGACCTTAAAGCTGGCGATATACGCCCCGGATAGCCCTTTTGGCAAATCCCTATTGGAGTTTATGAATAAGATATGGACTACTAAATGTGTCCCTAAGCAATGGTGTTGTTCCGCGGTCGTGTCAATACAAAAAAAAGGGGATGTGACCGTCATGGATAATTATAGGGGCATTTCCATTATGGGGGCTCTTATTAAACTACTAATGACGGTCGTAACCCAACGTCTTCAAGATGTATGCCAAACGAATAAATTAATCCGCCGGTGGCAAGGGGGATTTATGCCAGGGGAAGAGTGCCCCTTGCAAGTCGCGAGCATATTTGATATCGCAGGCCGCCGCCAGGCGTTAGGGCTACCCACGTATGCGGGGTTTATAGATTTACGGAAAGCATACGATACTATCCCTCATGAACTTCTATTTTCTAAACTAGAGGCTAATGGGATTACGGGACATATGCTATCCTTCCTTAAAGCTCTATATAGGGATAGCACTGTCCAAGTAAAAACTGGAGAGGCCCCGGGCATATTATCCGACCCCATCCCAATAGAGCGCGGACTGCGACAAGGGTGCCCAGCATCCCCAATCCTCTTTAACATATTTATTAATGATATATTTGACGGGATAGAAGGATTGGGGTGCGAGGTGCCGGGTTGCGTTGACATGCTTGACTCTAGGCAACCGTTAAGGGTGCCGGGCCAATTATTCGCCGACGACACCGTGGGCCTTGCGCCATCGCTCGATAACTTGCATGCCATGTTCGCCCACTTTTCCCAATGGGCGGAGGATCACTATATGGGATTCGGTGTAAAAAAATGCGGGGTAATGGCGCTAGGCCGCCACTCCGATGTAGTCGCACTACGCGAACAAGCCGACCGTTGGCAGCTCGGGGGGGGAACGGGTACCGGTTGTATCTGAGTATAGATATTTAGGCGCGTTGATAAATTCGGATTTAAGTATGCGAAATATCGTGGGCGATAGGGTAAACAAAAGTAGGCGCGCCGTTGAAGCGCTCGACTCGGTGTTAGGAGGGCGGGATATCCCCATTAATGTACGCACCTCGGTGCTTAAGACCTGCATATTGCCGGTCCTTACTTACGGGTGTGAAGTATGGGGGATGGATTCGACTAGCGGCGTCAATAGATTACAAACTATATTAAATCAATGTTTGAGGCGCCTAGTTGGGGTGGGTGCAAAGGCCCCTGGGGTGGCCACAGCGCCACTACTACGGGAGCTAGGAATAGCGCCCATAGAAGCAATGGCAGCAGCGGCTAGGACTAGGGCGTTCCTTAAAGCGCCCACCCTAAATACATGCATAAGCGATCTAGTGCGCCAACCTAGTCGTATGCGCCCAAATACTTGGACGTCTGGGACCGTGCGGTGGCTGGATCGTTTTGCTAGGGCAAGCGCGGAATTAGCCCAAAACGTACGCGTCCCACCCGCTTGGAGGTCTTTGCAACCACGCGTGGCCTCTAACCTTGTTAAAGCAGCGGTATGGGGTCGATTCGAGACATCATCGTCGGCATGTACTAATACGTGGAGTATTTATTCCCATGCCTCATATGTTGGGAACCCATTGCCACAATACGGCACGGGCATTCCCGCGGGGGCCGTTGCAGGGTTACACATTATGATTCAATTGCGTTCCCCCCTTCCCTTAGTAGTGGCGCCACCCATTTTACAGGAAATGGGAGGCTTCTCCAGTTATGGCGCCAAGCCCTCCCTCATATTGCTTTCTTTGTAGTTCATGTATCGCACTCCCGAAATGTTTTGCTCCGTGAGATGGGCCTTGGTCCTTCTCGCATTTCTCGAATGGGTCGACGCCCGGACGGGTAGGGCAGACCTTTCTTGGTCAGTGCCGGGAATGCATTCATGTTTGTTTGCATGTCACTGGAAGGCTTTAGTTGGTGAAACTCCAACACTGGCCTCGTGTGGGGTTAGCGCAGTACGGTACGGTTCTCGTACAATGGTATTTAATGCACTCACACGAGCGTCGCCTACCCGGGAGCATGATCGATGTTGAGTTGAGGTTTGTTTCGAACTTCTGCTCTCAGTCGTCATGCTTGCAAAACGCCGCCTGTAGAGGGTGCCGGTGCGGGTTCCCTGCCAGTCCCATATCCCGGGGGCGCAAAAAAAAAAAAAAACATTTTATATGATGTACCTGTTCATTACCTGTACGGGACAGTCTGTTTATCCGTGGGTGAGCGGCGGCGGCTATCTCCACCATCGGCCGTCAGCGATCGCGCAGTCTCCGAGCGAACAGGCCGTGCTGCTTGAGGGGGTGAGAGTACCGTCGGCGGTGAATACAACCGTCGGTGGCGGTGGACAGCCGTGCGGACAGCATATGAATGTTCTGTACCTTTAGCGATACCTACAAGAATTACTCGCCACCCCATAGACGAGCTACAGGTCTTCATTAGGCATATTTACATTACTGTCGGTGGTGAAACTGCAGTATAGTAAGATACGGGGCTCGACTCGAAGTGTGTGTGCATTTGTTGGTTCTAAATATTTGTTAGTACGGAGGTGAACCCCGCCGCTTCGACACGTCGAGACAGCCGCCACTAGCTGCTAGACGATTTTCTCCAGTATCCGCCTTATTTCTCATTGGTGTGTTCGTCATGGAGGGGGGTGAGCTCTCCAAAGCAACACTGGCCGACCAACCCATGGTACTTGAGCCCTTTCTGTGCTCTGATGTTCCCTGACGACGCTTGCCAGTTTTACGCTGGCACTGAGCTGGGCTTCCCGTTTTTCTTTCGTCACACACCAGGACTGCTGCTTCCATCCCAGCGCAAACATGCTGGCAGGCGCGGTCATCACCGGACGTGTCGAGTGCTTCCGCCTTGAAGGAGAAAATACTCAGCGTGTATTTGACTTGAAAGCCCACAGCGACTCGTGCCGTGCTGTCCGTTTCACCACCGACGGCGCGTTGTTGCTCTCGGCATCAGCAGACTGTTCCATCCTCGCCACAGACTCTGCCACAGGTGCCGCAGCATCCCGTCTAGAACACGCTCACGGGTGTGGCGTGAACACACTGGAGTGCATAGGTGCGTCACCGTGGTTTGCTTGCATCCTTTTTTGGACTCTGCACGGCACGACCATGTTCCGTTACACGGGCGAGCTGAGCCGCGTTTGTGTCCGCGGCGGGCGGCAGACGCGGCAGTTCTAGCGTCTGGGGATGATGACGGAGTGATAAAGCTTTGGGACGTCCGGCAACGTGAGGCCATAGGAACGTTTGAGACGCACGGCGACTTCATTTCAGACTTCACATATTCGCCGGTGCGGTTGTGGGGCCTCATGGCGTTAGTGAGTTTGCTGGCGTGGATGGGGTCTCTCCGATTCAAAGATCCGCATTTTCGTATACGTGCATGAATTTTCATGTTCCAACAAACGTATCTTTCCCTCATTGATTTCGGTACCCTTCAGGACAACAATTCGCTGGTTGCTTCAAGCGGCGACGGTAGCATCTCGGTGTATGACTTAGGCACCCGGAAACTTATTGCTCAGAGTGAGGATGACGCGGATGACGAGTTGCTGTCCGTGGCTGTGCTCAAGGTGAGTATCGCCACTGTCGCCATAGCACTGTGTAGCGAAATCAGCAAAGTTCCAAGCCGCGGTGCCACTTCCTTTCTTGATCGCCGCTTACCATTGCCATCTCCCTCGGATCATCAGAATGGGAAGAAGGTCGTGTGCGGGTCCCAGGAGGGCGTGGTCTTCATCTACAGTTGGGGCTACTTCAACGACTGCAGCGACCGCTTCCCGGGACATCCCAATTCCATTGATGCTCTCGTCAAGGTGAGCCGTATTACGTTTCTGTATTTGCTGACTGCCCTTTGACGGAAATATCAGAAACCGCAAGCTAAACTTTGACGAAACATCGGTTGCCAGTTCGACGAGGATACAATCATCACGGGCTCTAGCGATGGCCTCATCCGCATACTGAACATCCTACCCAACAAAATGCTCGGCGTCGTCGGAGAGCACGATGAGTACCCAATTGAGTGCTTGGGTGCGCGCCGCTTTCACGCAATACTCCCACTTGAAATTTTACGCCCTACACTGCGTATCGCGCTACTGATAATGACGGCTCTGACGCTGCCGAATATCTCTCTCCGACACAGCTTTGTCCGGAGACAAGAAGCTTCTCGCCAGTGCGTCGCACGACAACACAATCAAGGTATGCCAAGATGCTCGCGCTTTGCTTTGTGTTTGGTGGGAACGCGCCGATGATGGCCTGACTGTTTTTCCTCGTGGCATGCAACTGCCGCCCGCAGCTGTGGGACATAAACTATCTTCACGATACCGATGATGCGGGAGACGGCGCAGAAGATGTCCCCGAGGGCGCGGGTGATGATGGCTCGGACATGAGTGACTCGGACGATGACGCGAAGAGCAAGGCGAAGGCTGAGAAAACGAGGATGAAAGGCAAAGGGAAGGGAAAGGGCAGCAAAGGGGCGGGGGCCGGGCCAAACTTCTTCCAGGACATGCTGTAACCCACACTTGCCTCCACCCGGCCTCCGTCGAAGCAAAACTTAACCTCTCAGTGCATCTATGTATGAATACCACGTGACAAACAGAGATCCCAAGCTTCATCTCCATCCCAAAAGTAGGAAGGGTATGCAGTTCATCACGAGGACTCCAAACCTAAGCTACGGACTCGGTGCAGCTTTGTCATGACAGTGGCATAGATAATAGGAGATAGTTTACACTTGCCTACAATGCTCAATACCCATGCTTCTTCATCGCTTCGTCCACCTCGACGTAGGGCACCTCGGCGATCTGTCACGCAAAGATCCACCCCGAAAGTCAATTAAGGAACCCTCAATGCCAAGAAACACACGCACACACACACGCACACACACACACACACACACACAACCCATTCCATGCAGCACCATAGACACATATCCAGTAATGTGCGGCAGGGGCATGTTTGTCACCTCTGTTTCGGTGGTGTCCCACGGCTTCCATTCAGCCATCTTTGGGATGAGGGTGAGCTCCTTCTGGCACGCCTTGATCTCCTGTTCAAGCTGGAAGCCCAACACCTCCTCCGCCGCCCCGTTCTCAGCGTTGGCCTCCAGTACCTTCAGCTTGTAGTTCACCGCGGTCTCCACGTTCTCACGGTACGCCACGCCCTCCGGAATGTGCTCCTGCACCGACGCGAGCACCTCCCCGCATACCTTCACGAGGTTCTCCCGCGCGTTGGGGTCAAAGTCCAGGCCTACGATGCCTGTGGTGGTCTTCTCACCCCGGAGCGTGACGTACAGCGCCGGAGGCGCAACAGTAGCAACGCGCAGGCGCAAATGGCCAGCCAAGCTGCTCGCTACTTGACGCAACATGATGGGGCAGGGACGGCTGTGGAGAACCTGGCCACGATCACCCCGCGCCCTCAGCAAAACAACGCGTCAAGTTGAGGAGGGGTACCTGGGGTATGTATGCCGCAGCTGTGAAGGCAGACCCCAAAAGATACAGACGCCGTGGAGTAGCCGCGCGAATGCATTTCCTGCACCTCCAACCCTAAAACTGGCCACTGCACGAGCTACTTTGACGGCTGCACTGAAGCAGCCAGAGCTCCACTGGGAGTGCCGCCAAGTGTCTAATACGGTGGGGCGCCTGGCTATCTCTCTTCCTAACTTAATACCACTAGACCTAGTGCTGAGTCTAAAGTGCGGCACAACAACGGACGGAGTGGTGTTTCGCCTCTCAGTTGCCCTGCGGACGGCACACAGACACGCTGCCCGTGCCATCCATATCAACGCACCGCTCTGCTCTCATCCTGTGATGCCCTTCATCGCTATATGGTGAGATAATAATAATCGCTGAAAGCAGGAAAGAGCTGCCCAAACAGCGTCGCTACTCGCTAGAAGTAGCGGCGAGGGGACAGAGCGCGATGACACAGCGGAGCCGACGCCGTGGCTACCAACCTTGCGGTCACCCAACAGTCCGCTATCCAAAGTTCAAACCCACACTAACCGCTGCACGAGCAATCCACCTGACCGGCACCTAGCACGCGCAACGCTTTGCAGTGCAGCTTTCGCCATGCGACCTGCGGAGCCATCTCCCGATATTCGCAGCGACGCGCTCTGCGTACTCACCTGTATATCGAGCGAGCCGGGCTTGTCGCGGCCGAGGACGGCGGAGCTAGTGAAGAATGGTCTGTGCCAGGACGCTTTGCGGTAAAGGGGGCAAACTGAAGGGAGAGTGAAGACCATAAACTTACCAGAGGGTGCACGTGCCACAGGGCGCTCCAGATGGATGATGAATAGTTGTTGTCGCTGACTGTGGTGATAGACAGGTTTATTGGGCGGCGTGGTGGCCCACTGCAGGGTGCGCGCTGTCGCGCGCCGGATGAGAAGAGCGGAGTTTAAGGACGCATCGGAGCAAGGTTTTCTTACAACAATAGGTAAAAAATGCATTGGGGATTTGGCAAGGGGGGGGGGGGGGGGGGGGGGGGGGGGGGGGGGGGGAGAAATAGGGAAGGGGAGAGGGAGAGGAGGGAGAGGTAATGGGAGAAAGGAAAAAGAGAGAGAGAAAGGGAAGTGAGGACCCGGGGGGGGGGGGGGGGGACATAAGAGAGAGAGGGAAAGAGAGAAAGAACACATACAAAGTGCGGAAGGTGTAAATGCACGGGTCTGAAACGTCTTGTTTCCACCCGTTGTTGACCAATCTGTCCCGTATTGGGGGGGGGGGGGGGGGGGGGGGGGGGGAGAAATAAGGAAGGGGAGAGGGAGAGGAGGGAGAGGTAAAAGGAGAGGAAAAAAAAAAAAGACAGAGAAGTGAGGACGGGGGGGGGGGGGGGGGGGGACAGAAGAGAGGGAGGGAGAGAGAGAAAGAACACATACCAAGTGCGGAAGGTGTAAATGCACGGGTCTGAAACGCCTTGTTTCCACCCGTTGTTTACCAACCTGTCCCGTATTGGGGTGTTGAACTTGCGGGGGACTATTTGAGGCCGTAGAGGCAGCGCTTAAGGTGGCGCACTTTCATGGTCCCATCCGAGAAGCCGAGAGGTTGCCGATATACATCTTCCTTGATGGGAGCAAAGAGGAATGTTGTGTCGATGTCAAGTTGGCACAATTCAAGGTCCATGGCTGCGGCGATGGCAAGGAAAAGGCAGATAATGGCCACTCGGATGATAGGGGAGAAAGTCGTAGTTTAGTCGAGGCCGGTTCTCTTGCTCCATCCTTTGGCAACAAGGCGGGCCTTGTGGCGCGAAATTTCACCCGCTGGATCGGACTTGATTTTGAAGATCCACATGATGTTGACGACCGCGCGGCCTGCATGGAGGTCGACGATTTTCAAGGTGCCATTGTCCATGATGGAATCGAATTCTTTGTGCATCGCTTCACCCCACTCCATGGATTACGCGCTAGAGAATGTGTTAGGGGGGCAGCATATACGGTGGCTATGTTGTATTGCTCGTTAATTTCTTCCTTGGCTTTGCCTTGATCATGGTCAGTTCATGTTGTGACGAAGATATGATGGTAGTGAGACAAGTGCGCGACGTACTCGCCCAAACGAATCGGATGGCTGCGCGGAGGGGAAGGGCGACCGGCGTCTAGCAGTGGTGGACAATTACTAGCGTATGGAGTGTCTTGCACATGGGCATGCGATGTGAGAAGCGGGTCGAGGTCACATGCCGGTTCATGTGCCTCCGTGATCAAGGAATCGGTCGCGGAAGACGCGTTGAAACCCGGAGTATCCTCCTAGAACATGACGTGACCGAGGTAGTGATGCGTCGAGTTACTAGGTTGTAAATGCGATGCCCAAGCGCGTCAAGACTTAGCCCACAATTATACCGCAGAATGCCTTTTCGCCGATTTTGCGAAGCAGTTTGTTAGGGACCTTTCCGAACTGCGAAGACAGTGCAACCAAGTATACGAAGTTTTGAGCGTCAGGTGTGGCCGAGGTCAAGCGCGTGAGAGGCACATCGCAAGACGGTCCAAGTGCACGACTGAAAGTGCGGTTGCGAAGGTAGACGACTGTGCTTACCGCGCATGACCACATTGAATTGGGCTCCGACATGTTGAACAACATAGCGGAGGCATTGTCCCGAACTGTGCGCCACGGGCGTTCGGCTTTGCCGAGCATGTGGTGCAAAAAACCGCACGCCAACACTTAGTCGATGGCACATTAAGCGGGTCGCACTAGCCTCAATCACCGAGTCAGAGTCGATCTTCATGATTGGGGCGAAGGCACCAATCTTGGAACAAAAGCGAGCGCGCGTGTGTCTTACTTGCAACAAGATGGTTTCCAATTCTGCGCATGTACCATTTTTGGATATAAATGACGTCGCCCACATATAGTTGATGTGATGGTCTCTGACAAGGAGGTAGCATAGCAGACCATGTGGTGACAAAACGTTCACATGTCCTCAAATATCGGAGGACAAGCTCATGGTAGATCGGGCTGGCTTAGCACATTCAACCGCGTTGCATTGGATGTGTTTAAGAGATATGAGTCACAAGAGATTTTGTTTATAGAAATGGGCAAGGTTTGCGACATAGAGACACCATTGCCTTGCTGAGCATGAGGTCTTGCATGTTAAGGTGCCCAAAGCGTCGGTGCCACATGACATGGTCATATTGGGCAGATATGGCGACGTCCGTGGTGATATCAGCAAAAGCAGTTATGGAGGGTAGTGTCGTAGTTTGGTACATATGTGGTATGTGGCCATATGTCAACTATGCTTTTTCGGTGAGCCGGTACAGCGCACGCCTAATACGCCGAAGGTCGCAGGTTCGATACCCGGTGAGTCCGATCATGGTATGTAGGCGTGTCGCGGCCCAAGATAAACCCCCACCTTCCACAATAGCCTCCCCGCAGAGGTCTAGTGGTCGAGGAGGTAGAGGCCGTTACCCGACGGGTTCATTCAGCGCACCCATTCATGTGAGAATTAGAACCAAGCCAACATTATAGTCAGTGGGAATGACAACTTTGCAGCCGCTTTTGGATTGCATCCAGCAAACACTGAGAAGGCGGCGAGTGCGCTGCGGGGAGCGCGACGATAATACGTCATATCCATACAAAGCGTGGATAGTACACTGTATTTTGTGGCAAAAATCAAGTGGTGTGGCAAGCCGAACTTGGACGATATCCATAACACCCACACCACCAACCCGAGAAAACCCCGACGGTGGCTCAAACGAAATAAAATCATCGCGAAAGGAGGTGAGATTGATCGAGCAGGCGGAGTTCACAATCCATACATGAGACAGGTCATGGTGAGGGGGGATGAGGGAGGGAAGATAAGAATGCAACAGAGGCGAAGGACACACAACCTTAGTATCGTCATACTTGTCTATGCACTCCTCTAGGGTGGGTGCATCGGTAGCATCGGGGGACCTATCATGCGGGATGTCGCTCAATTGCGCGGTGTACGGAGACGGCGCAAGTTTAGGATTGCCGTACTTCTAAATGATAGGTTCGCGTTTAGCAATTGACCAATTCAAGAGGGCAACATCCGAGGCCGTACATTATGACATGATGTGGTCCAAGCTACCGCATGCAATGCACTTGTTGGGGAGGTCACGGGAAGCGCGACCAGCGCGACCGCCCTGACTACGTCCGTCATGTTGGCGGTCATCAGCCGCAGACGTGGAGATGGTTGGTGCGGGGCCACCAATGAGAGTCTAATTGAAGTTAGGGAGTTATATCTCAATGTTCTGCGCGAGGTGCAAAATGCGAGCCATGACGTCGTCCGCGGACAACATGTAGTTAGTGTCAAAGACGTTTATGACACACTGTCTGGTCTGGCCCAACGGACCGTTATTGGAAATGCCACGCAACATGAGTAGGCCATAGTGGTGCGGGTGGATGGCCCTTGAGCCATCTACCATGTCGCATGTCTCTTTGTAATCATCAAATATCTGACGCATGAACTGAGCACACCATGTGAGAGACATGCGGGGGCGTTGGCGCAGCACGAGATTGTCAAGCAACTACGATATTGAGCGCGCGAAGGACATGTCATCCATGCATTCACATAGTATGTTCTAAGCAGCATTTGCGCGGTCAGGGCGCGCGGGCGAGATGCACTTGACCGCATGGTCCGCACGTTGGTTCTCGCTAGTAGCATGGAGCAAGAGGGCGAAGGCGTAGTTATGAGCCGCCTCGTCCGGCCACACTCCCAACTCACGGAGGGCAAGTTCAAGGATCATTTAAGCTGCCTTAAGGGAAAGGGACGCAAGAAAGTTCCTCTTCCACTGCTTGAAGTTTGTCTGCGGGCCCATGGTGGGCACAATCAATTTTATGAAGCGATTCAATGAGTCCTTATCAATCCCGTATGACTCATAAACTGCACACCCGACCACGACTAGATCGATGGTAGGGTGACACCCCCCCCCCCCCCCCGCGGCACACTGCCACGTTTCCGATGGGGAGAGACGTGTGGCTAGCTACATTGAAGTTACTGCAGATTGCCAAGCAAGTGGGTGAGGCCACTGATCATGCATTGTTGGCCAATGTGCAGATAATGTTGGTCACCATGCAAGTGCGGGTGGCCCACTGGTGTTTAGGACTATCGATCACAGTGGTGGGATTGACCAATAAGCACAGGCTGGGGGCCGCCGGGGAAGCGAGGTGGCTCAAGCGGGGCGTCTTGATGTCCAAATTGCGGGTGCCGTGGTGGCGGTGGCAGCTGGACTAGAGTCGGAGCTTGTGTTTGGCGCGGGGTATCGCGCTAGGCGTCACGTTGGCGATGACTAGTTGATTCCGTTGCATGGGCTTTGAGGCGCAAGATGATCAGCGCCATTTTTTTAGCACGAGTGCTAAGGCATCAAGTGGGGGGGGCGGTGTGTCACGTGAGCTCTAGAGAGAGCTCTGGATATCTTGGAATTCGGCTGAGGGGTCGGCCGAACGGAGTTTCGGCGCCATCGCGGACGGCAGCGCTGAGAGGTAGTGACAAGTAGCGACATGCAACGGTAAAACCACTAGCCGCACTTATGCCTAACAATGGTTCTAGAGAGACGGCATGTTCCCGACGGTCCCTCGGCATGTAGCCCCGGGGCGTCTCAAAGTGCCTTTTTTGTATCCTCTACCATGTGCGGGGCACAAGTAGCAGCCACGGAGAGCTCAAGTGTAGAGGTTCGCTGGCGGGTGGCTCGCTATTGAAGTTGAAATTGAAATTGTTTACATCATTACCAACAAACATTACCGGTTGCTGTCAATCGGCCGTCTATAGCTCATTCATATAGGACACTTAAGAGCGAAGACTTGACCGGGTTCTCTTCGACTAGGTACACATTTCGACACACATGTATGCAATTTGTGTCGACGTTCCTCGGAGGTTAAAACATTGTAAGCAACCGCAGCAATTGCCACAGCCCCCCTGCCTAAGCGGTAACAACAGAAAAATATAATCAATAAAAACACATTTGAAATAAATCCACTTGTCAAAAAATGCAAAACTAAATTGCTGCTCGACCTTCACGATGCTCAGCCCGCTTCAACGGAACTAGGGTGCCGACCGGCCCATTCCAATCGGCATTCTAGAGGGACGACGGGCAAGCCTAATCTAGCTCCCTCGTGACTTCGGTCTTGCCGAAGATAGGAGTGGAAAGGCTTGCCAAAAACCCCTCCTCACGTAGTCGCTCGTCGATCTCGCCCCAAGGTCGTTGCCGCTCCTCCCAACGTGACGTTCCTCCTTGTCGAGGTCCACAGATCCGGCGTTGTAGATACGCCCGTACCCTCGTCACGTCCCCCCCCAGCGAACATTGGGCCCACCAATATCATTTGCACGCAAGACGGTAGCCAAACTAGCCACACCCGTGTCCCAGCGTACGTTTCTAATCTTTGTTGGGAGAATTGAGGGAGATCCGCAGGGTAAAGCAGGACAATAACCTCTACGCCGGGTACGGACATTATCTCAGTTTCCTAAATAGCCCTCCGTACATGGCTTTTCGGCGGCGGCTAATCCTGAGGATCGCCGCCGCCTCACCTAGCCGCTTCTCCGCTTGCGACCGACCTCCGGCATGTGTCACGTCATGCCTCACCCCCCGGGAAGGCGCGACGGGCACATGGCTGGTCGACGGCGAGCGAGCGACCTTCCCTGGAGTTGCTTCCTAGTTGACCATCGCCAGCTCCAACGCCCACGTCCCCGCGCTGATCCAACCGTACCCTCCTCGCCACCACACGCTGGTGAGATACATGTCCCACCCCTCGAAGTAGTAGGATAGTATCTAGTAGTATATGACCACGAGAAAAGTATATCAAACGGCCTCAACGGGACATCATGGCGCCGGCAGTGCACATAAATTATTTATTCAAAAGCCCTTTGTGTAAGGCTTTCCCGACAACCGTTGGTCGCGCGGATCGTAGTGCCCGCCTCCAAACCCGATGCTGAGCCATGCCTATAACGGCTGCGGGGTTTCTAGCGCCCACCACTTGGAGGTGAGGGGATGCCGGCGGGCCTGCGAGCGCACCCTTCTCCGGGACCGCCGCCGTCGCGCCGCCGGCGGGCGCCGCTAGCTCACTAATAATACATATAACATGTATATAATGTAAGCTCTCGCGCACCTTGTGTATGGGTATGCACCCACCAATGCGCCCCCCCCCCCCCGTCTCGAGCTTGGACCTATATGCACCATGTCCACATAAAGCGTGTGCGCTTTGTAATGTTGACTGTTTGTCTGGGCGCCCGCCGGCGGCGCAGCGGCGGCGGCCCCGGAGAGGGGTGCGCTCGCAACCCCGTCGGCACCTACCTCTACCTCCACGCGGTGGGTGCTGATAACCTTGTAGCCGTGCCATGCCTGCCCCAGTAGGGGGCTAAACGAGGTACCGACAGCTGCGATCCGCGGGATCATCAGCTGTCGGGAAGCCCGGTACGGAGGGTTTTGAAAAAATATAATATCCGTACACCGGCACATGGATCTCCCGCTCGGCCAGTCCGATATGTCTTTTCCGCGACTAAACACTCGCAGATACTCTCCCGACGATGGGGCGGGGCCGGCGTTTGCGAAATATTTTTTTGGCGAAGAAGGGTACGGACGGATCGGCGGAGGGACGAAGGTGTTGGAGCTGGCGGCGGACAACTGGGAAGCATCGCTAGGGCACGGCGCTCGCTAGCAGTCGCCAGCCCTGCGAGAGCCTTAAGTCTCCCCTGGGGGCGAGGCCTGATGCTACGCAAGACGGAGGTGGGTCGCAGCCGGAGGAGCGGCACGGTCTGGCGGCGGCGGTCCTTAGGATCACCCGCCGCCGGAAAACCCGGTACGGGGGGGTTTTGGAAAAATTCCCGTACCCACCATCTTTTGAGGACCGGCGACTCGATCCATGTGATCTACCAACCCCTTCCCTAGTCGGTACCCGGTTATCGATAGGCTGCCTCATGCAGTGTGCCTAGGGTTATCGTAACGGCACGCTGCTCATAAAGGTGACCCCCTAACAACGTAGACCACCGGGGGAGGGTAAGGACGGCCACAGCGCGATCATATAGGTGTTGGAAACAGACGGAACACGGAGAGGGCACATGAGAAAATCTGGCTCGGAGGCAGGAGAGCCAGCCGGTCACCGTCTGCAGACTAGTTATTTTCTCTTCTCTCCCCGAAGGAGGAGAGAAGACTCGGCTAGGTGGCGCGCTGCGTCGGGAGGAGCATGTAATACCTCGGGCGGGGTTGAGCACGGATCGAGACGGGACCGACGACGACCTGAGCGAGGGGGGTTTTTCACCTGCCTTTCCCCCCTATCTCCGGCACGACCGGAGTCGCACAGGAGCCGAGGTCAGGCAGGTTCGTCTCGACCAACTCAAGCTGAACAACCTTGCTGATCAGCGACCCCGCAGCGGCTGGAGCGGGCCGCGTATCGTGGAGACTAGCGACATTTTATATTTAATAATGTATAAAAAACACGTATAGATCAAAAAAAAAATTACCTGGATACGGGTATGTTTTAGACGGTATCGTCACTGCCATTGGAGAGGTTGGGATTAGTGTTTCACGGTCTATATCTTGCTTATGAGTCCTACTGATTGGCGTAGCACAGGGGGGCCCAGAGACAGCAGCCGGTTTATACTGGTATTGTTGTAAACAATTTCAATTTCAATTTTGGCTGTCTTACGTCCTAGGGCATTTGATTAAGTGGTGTGTCGGGGGTGCTTTAAAACGAAAGCTAGTACTAGCGATAACGCCGACTACATGGATTAAGTACTATTTATTTTTTTTAATTCCTTGTGCGGGAGAGTCATAGATTGCAGCTCGCCGAAAGAAAATTGTCGCGTGTGAGTGACTTGAGGCGGGGGCCCATTGTTAATCCATGTACACGGAATGGCATGAAGGGGGTTAGAACCGCCGCTTCCCGGAACGGGGTTGTACGCCTTATCCAAGTACCGCCAAAAGTCGGTTCCCGATAGGAACATATTGTGAATATGAACCCATTGCATCGCATCGCGACTGAGCGGCGAACACTTGTAGCGAACACCTATAGGTGGAGGGCCAAGACTCCCCCGGAGTCTAGCGTACATATGTGTCCATTAGTAGTCCTACAGAGGGATATGTAAACACTCCCCCTTAATGGGCAAACTCCGGCCGGTGCCCTAGTAAATCCCGCGTAAACGCGGAGGGCCCATAACGTGTTAATCCATGTATACACGGAATGGCATGAAGGGGGTTAGAACCGCCGCTTCCCGGAACGGAGTTGTACGCCTTATCCAAGTACCGCCAAAAGTCGGTTCCCGATAGGAACATATTGTGGATATGAACCCATCGCATCGCATCGCGACTGAGCGGCGAACACCTATAGCGAACACCTATAGGTGGAGGGCCAAGACTCCCCCGGAGTCTAGCGTACATATGTGTCCATTAGTAGTCCTACGGAGGGATATGTAAACATCCATAAGCTATTAAACTGTGCGTACCAGTTAACTGTGAAAGGTAACTAACGCACACGTAGTTACAATTACAATCACACAAAGGGACCGTGACAAAAACAACCAGCCTCGGGCATTGTGTCGGGACAAAGGAAGCGAGGAATTGTAGCTTAGCGACAACTTTGTATCGACTCACAAGATCTTTGACTAGTGTAAAGCTGTGTCTGGTCTCGACATGTACTAAGCATATCTAGAATAGTTTACAATAGATGTATGGAACTAGCAACTAGTAAGTATTACTTACAACATAGACATGTCGTCGTCGTGATCCGAAAGGACATGCTTCTCCCTTACCGCATTACGAAAAACTTGCCAAGATGCAACAAATCGAAATTGCAGTATCTCGTGAGACGGCTTGCAGTTATTAACGTTACCAATCTGAATAGGCGTAAGAGTCATGCCACCGATCGTAACACTAGCTAGAACGACGTAATGACCGCCAAATGGGTCGCCACCGTTTCAATTGCTACCTCGATCTAAGCATCCGTACAAAAATGATAAGTAATTAAGCTCGATGGAGCATACGATGCAAAAATCGAGACGTGTTGCTTTTTTCATCCAAAAGCGTAATCGAAACTACTTTGTCACGAACCAAATGTAAATCACCGCTCGAAGATGGCAAGCCGGTTTCGCGTAGCAACACTCGAGACGCTGTTGCCATACTTGTTTCGTTGAGTAAAAATCCGCTAGCCGGAAACCACACCTTACCGGATTGAGCTTCAGGCTGAAGGACGAACTTGATGTCGCCTCACTAAGCACTTCCAACGGAAACCAAAATCACTACGAAATCGCAAGGTCCTAAAAAAGCCATTGCCAGCACCAGTCGAGCAGTTTTCAAAAGTCTCCGAAGTGTTACCGTGTAGATCCAAAACGCTCCGAAACCAATTTCACAGTTTGCTTAAAGAACATAGTGCGTAACAATAAATTATGGCCAATGTAGTGAGAAAGTGCGCGAGCGTAATTGTTTGCAATTAGTTGAATGTAATTAAAAAGAAAATTACAAAAGTGACTTGTCTCCTCCCTCCACAGAGTTGGTAGAAGTGGCCCAGCCTAGCTCGCCTTCAGTCTTGAAGACTTAAAGCGTCACGCGACCGTCGGGAGCACGTCGCATGAGACATGTTGTCTATCGCCTCGGACAAACGTGATAATGCGCGTCGTGTCGCTTACTAAATCTCACTAGCAAGCACGCCGCCTAGTATTGTGTTGGGACTTGCGCTACAAATTAGAAATTATAGAAATTAGAATCTTTTCTCAACAAGTACCGATAAATCGGTTGTTGTCTCAGGGCGTTCCCAATGCTGCCATTTAGGCCCTGAGGATAGGGTTTTACGTAGTGGGTCTCCTTATTCGTCCCTCTCCGTGGGCAGCAACAACATAATATGAATCACACAGGGACAAACATGGTCTATCGCTACGACCAAATATGAAAATTACTATGTTGCTATCTCCAAGATGCACGGCCCCCTCCCGTAGCTCTAGGATGTTGATCATCCTAGTTGGTCATCGTGTGTGGGTCCAGTAGGGCATGCCTGATCTAGGCTCTTGTGCGACTCTCATTGTACCGGAGATGGGCGGGGGGGGGGGGGGGAGGCAGGCGAAAAACACCCTCGCTATGGTTGTCGTAAGCCCCGACTCTATCCACACACACCCTCGTCCGAGATAATAGCCGCTCCTCTCGTCGCAGCTTGCCTCCTAGCCTAGGTTTCCCCCTCCCTTCGGAGCAAGGGGGAGAAAATCATAGTCACATTTGGTTGCCGTCTGTCGCTCCTCCCGTCGCGTCTATCATGTCCCGGGCAGCCGCCAACTGTTTCTGGCACCGGTTGATCCGTACTATACCGCCCGTACCCTCCCCTTGTGATTTACGCGGCCATGGGAACGCCGTGGGCGGTGCGCACTCGCGATAGCCCTAGCACACCGCCGGAGGCATCCTACTATCGGTGGTGGGTACCGACGAGAAGAGAGGATGATTGGGAAGCCATGATCGTGGCTCCGACCTCAAAGGTGCCGGTACATAAGTTATAACCGAAACCCTCCGTACGGGGTTATTCTGGCGGCGGCCGATGCAATATCAACGCCGCTCGTGCCGCTCCTCTCGCCGCGGCTGGCCTCCTCGCCGCTGATGTCCAACCCCTTAGATGGGTATGCTCGACCTCATGAGCGATGGTCGACATCGAGCGAGCGCCCTTCCTTGGCGCTGCTTCCCGGTTGCTGCCTCATGCTCCAACACCCGCATCCCACCGCTGATGCGTCCGTACCCTTCTCGCCAAAGAAATACTTCACAGACACCACCCCCGCCTCCTTATCGGGAAAGTATATGTGAGTATTCAGTCGCGAATAAACATATCGGATTGGCCGAGCGGGAGATCTTTGTGCTTGTGTACGGATATTTTGATTTCCAAAACTCTCCGTAAATGGCTTTCCGACAGTTGCTTATCACGCGGATCGCAGCTGTCGGTACCTTGTTCAGCCTCCTACCATGCCAAGCATGGCACGGAGGGTTACCATCGCCCACCGCGTGGAGGTAGAAGTAAGTGCCGACGGGCGTGCTAGCGCCCCCCCCTCCGGGGCCACCGAAGCTGCGCCGCCGGCGGGCGCCAACTTGGGCAGATTACAGTGGTTGAACAACTGCGAGTGTACACTTCTCTGGAGTGAATGGAATGCAACTAGTAGCGATACGGACGGGTCCTACAGTCATTTGTCCTTCAATATGACAATTCTTGCCATAGACTGACTGAATGGAAGGCGTGCCAAGTAAGGCTTAAGTGCGGAGATCCGCATCGAGTTTGCCCTGCTAAGCTCCCAATTGCAAAACTGCCCGGGAGTGGGAGGCGAGCGCCTATCATCTGAGGGACATTGGTGTTGGTGCGAGCGCGTGTGACCGTCACATCAACAACAAGATGATGGTGCGGGGCCTGGAGGTCTAACTAGACCACATCCAAAGGTCGACCTCGAGAAGCTCCCGACCGAATATGGCGGACCTCTAGCCGGACGTCCCGCCCCTAAATAGCCCCCGCTTCAAGCATGAATTCCTCGAGCACGTGGGCAAACCGATCGTGGAGGTAAATGGCATACCAAGGGCACGGGTACCGGGGGATGTGGTCCATAAGCATAGCAATTGTCGAGCGCTCACCCGACCTAGAGGTACTTGATACCATCGACGAAGATCCATACCCAGAAGACTGTGGGGGAGCCTCATTGCAGCGTGGGCACTTCTGAACATGAGAGACGCGCTCCACAGTACGGCTCATCACACGGTGCGCTGCCATCGTATAGCAACCGGACGGGCGGACGGCGCCTGGAAACTAGACTCATGTGAAGTGAAGCAAAAGAGCCGAAGCACAACGACCCGTACCCGAAATCACCCGCAGTTAATTCGTTGGTGTGACAAATGTGAGAAGTTAGTGAAATGAAATATTGAACCCGATAAAGAGTACCAATACAATTTACGCAAGTGCGATATGAATGGTACAAACTACGGGGACATAGTAGTGACACATCGACAGTGGGATACGACGTGATTCCATATGACACAGAAAGCTCCTTTAGATAGAAGTCATGTGTGGAAGGCGGGGGTCATCTTGGGCCGTGACACGCCTACATATCAAGGTAGGACTCGCCAGGTATCTAACCCACGACATCTACTTTGAATTAAGTGCGCGCTTTACGACCACGTTGGAAAAGCATAGTTGACATATGCGTCCACATCCCGCATATGTACCGAACTACGACACTCCCCCCCCCCCCCCCCCCCCCCCCGGATATCTTCCGGACTATTGCTCAGCTCCGAAACCAATAAGGCGGGGCTCATCTTGGGCCGCGAGTCTCGTCACAAACCTACATACGGAGGTCGGACTCACATGGTATCGAACCTGCGGCGTTTGTACTTTGCATTAGGCGCGCGTTTACCGTGTCGGAAAAGCATAGTTATCATATGCAGCCACATCCCGCATATGTACCGAACTACAACACATGGCCCGCTCGAAAGGGAGAATAGTGGAAGCAATGAAACGAGGGAATGACTGACGGTAGGGTGACAATTCCCAACAACAAAGGCAATCACGAAGAAAAAATACTCTAAAAGCCATGAATGCATTTGGAAACGATGCTGCCCGAAGTAGCTCCCCGATATGTCGCAAAGCACTATAGTGGTGCTCTTCCGATTATCCGTCAACGCGCGTACGCTATATTTGCCACGAGGGGGATTGCGAAGATACTTCTGACGCGCTTCAATGGAGAAGAAACATATGGCGGCGGAGGGTATCCCCGGAACGTCAATGCCCATTCGGCGATCCACGGTGGCAAATGAACCATGCAAAATATTATCTACGCGATTCTGCAACATGCACAATGGGATTTCTCGGCGCCGCGCAAAGTCGCTAATAACTTAACATTGCTAAATACATCGCTTTTGAGTCGACAACATTCACGGTTGATGGTTGGCCTCGCAGGTAAATCAGTCAAGCATGATTATTGTGATGATGTCCGCGAGTGCGCCAACTTCATTGACCGCAAGTTGAATGAAGCGAATGTTAGGAGAAATGGGCACCCTTTCCGAACGTCGAATGATTGTCCAACTTGTCTTCTTGGAGGGCAAGCCGCGGCCGCGGGAGACCATGGACCAACGGAGCCAATGTGCAAAACAAGCAAAACAGTCTAAATCATAGTCGGATTTTTTATATTGTTTTATATTTTTTTTATTATGCAAACAAGTATTAGTAACATGATTTTTCACTAATCTCCACGATGCGCCGCCCATTCCTATCGCTGTGAAAACGCTAATGAGCCAAGCTTGTCTACTTGCGCTTGTCAAAACGGGCCTGCTTGACCTTTACTTCTATGCGACTCCGGCCGTGCTCGAGTTGTGGGGGGAATTTAGACTAAACACTTTTCGCTCAGGTTGTCGACGGTCGCGTCTCAATCCACGCACACCCTCGTCCGAGATAAATGCTGCTCAACCCATCGCAGCTTGCCTCCCAGCGTAGGCTTCCTTTCTCCTTCGGGGGTTGGGAAGGAAAGGAAGTCCATAACTTGAGCCAGCGTCCGGTAGGCGCTCTTGTCGCCGCGCCAGATCTTCTCCTTACCCTTGTCCGTCTGACTGTATGAGTCGCACACCTATATGATCGCGCTTAGTCCGTCATTAACTCTCCCGGTGGTTAACGCTATCAAGGGGGCGTCTTTTTTATCAGTATGCCGTCGCGATAATCCTAAGCGCACTAGTGCATGAGGCAATTCTATCGATGACTGGGTACCGACTAGGGGAGCGGTTGGTCTAACGCAAGGATCGAGGCACCGTCCGCAAAATCAGTCGCGTGCAGATATATTGAACTGAAAACCCTCCGTACCGGGTTTTTCCCGGAGGCAGTCGATACTGAGGATCTCCGCCGCAAGACCGTGCCGCTCCTCCGGCTGCAACCCTCCTCCAGCTTGCTTCGCGTCGTGCCTCACCCCCATGCGAGGCTCGAAATCCACAGGGATGGTCGTTGTCCAGCGAGTGCCCTTCCCTTGCGTTGATGCTTCTCGACTGTCCGCCGTCAACTCCAACGCCCACCTGCCGCCGAAGATCGGCCCGTAATGGCATGAGATACCGGTCCCGCACCATGAGCAAAAGTGTATGCATGGAGCATCCAACTTTGGAAAAATGTATCGGACTGTCCGAGCGGGAGATCTTGGCGCATGTTGTACATATTATACTTTCAAAAGTCCTCCGTACCGAGGCTTCCCGATAACTCGTTATCTCGCGGATCACAGCTGCCGGATTCACCCCGCCTAGCCCCCAACCGTGCCAGGCATGGCACGCCTATATGGTTACCTACGCCTATCACGAGGAGTTGAGGGTGAGTGTCGACGGGTCTGAGAGCGAACCCGCGTCCGAGGCCGCCGATGCTGCACCGCCGGCGGGAGCCTTTGACCGCCGGGCGAGAATTATGGCACTACCTATGAATACGTGCATTTCCTTCTCCGTCGTAAAATCACATTGCATATCCTCCCGTAACCGAATGTCTTTTCGTAGTAACGACACTCATCGCTTATTCTACCGCCAAACCCGCCGCTCGGCCCCAAATTGAGTTTAGCAAAACAATCAAGACACGTCAAATAATCCCGTCTATGTACACATTACCCGCATGCGATAGAATATCTTGGAAGCCAATCTCCTAATTCCCTCGACTCAAGGGCAGCGATACAACATACTGCAAAAACGATATCAATACCGACTAATACACTAACAATAATGCTAATATTCAAGCATAAAAACACGTACTCCGCGTAGTGCACTTTTATATTATGCAAAATATGTAATGTCGTTAGACTTGCACGATGAGCGGCCTGCTTTACATCACTACGGAGGCTAACCGGCCGAGGTCGGCTAGCTGTCGAAGTGTGAGGCCGGCATGCCTAACCTAGCAAATGTTTGAATCCGATCTCGCCGGAGAAGTAGGGGAAAGGCCTACCAAAACCCCCTATAAGCAGAATGTTGACGGTTCCACATTCGAGCTCCTTTCACCGGTACCATGGTCTTTGCCGCACATGAAGCCATAGCGATCCACTGGGGCGAATGTGGTCCCGCGTCACCTCGAGGATATGTAAGGGGAGGGGGGGGGGGGGGGGGGGGCGACTCCCATAGAGAATATACAGACGGCGGCTTGTGGTCCCACCTCCGCTCTAGGCTGAGTTTATTCCAATCTCCGCTCATGTTTCGTGGCCGTCGTTGTCTATGCCCGTCGATTGAGGGGATCTAGTCGTACACCGCGGGTGACGGGTAAGGGCATATTTTTTCGAGGGCTCCATACATGGCGTTCCCGGCGGTGGCTACTTCAAAGAATCAACTCAACCAGATCGTGTCGCTCCTCCGCTCGTGGTAGTTCTCCCATGCCGATGGTGTCGCTCTACCCCCCGGGGTGACTCGACAGTTGCAACGCTAGTCGCCGCGCATCGAGCGCCTTTTCAAAGCGTTGCTTCTCGCCGCCAACTTAAACGCTTCCTTCCCGCTGCCGATCCGCACGTACATACCCTCGTTGCCAAAAAAATTTTAAATATAACCCTTGTCACCTCATCGAGACAGGATTTGGGGGTATCACAGCATCGCGAAAAAACATATCATACGACCCGATCGAAGGATTCTGACTGTAATAGGTACAAATAGTATTTTCAAGAAGCCCTTCGCGCATGGCTTTTCCAACAAATGCTTATCACGCGGATCGTAATTGTCGGCTGACACCGCCTAGTCCTCTACCATGCCATGCATGGTACAGCTGCAATGCTACCAACGCCTACCTCGAAGAGATGGGAGCGTGTGTCGATGGGCATACGAGCGCACTCCTCTCCGGGGCCGCCGCAGCCTTCACGCAACGAATAGACCTCGGATTTTGGTATTACTACACCTCCTCACCGTATGCACAGCTTAGTTAGGCTTCCCTTAAATTCTCGTGCTCGGTCATTCGTGCACGCAAGATGGATTGTGGCCGGTGACGCTATAATATAACGTGCGGCTGAGTAGCCTTACGCTAAGCCCATATTCGAATTTAGCTTATTAAGTGCGAGATTCACATCCGATGCACGATCTAAGGCAACAATTATATTCGAGTTGGGCCTTAATTCCCATGTGCGCAACTGCGATGTCTCTGACGAGCATTAAAAAGTCACCAATATGCGCTCATTTGTGACTTGTTTAATGCTCGTCATGTGACTGGGTCCGCATACCTAGTGTATATACATGTCACAAATTATTTGCATACTTGAAGTTGAAAATGAAAAAATGCTATTACAACAAAATCGGCAAACTGGACCGACTATTGTCTAACGGCCATCAAATACTTTGCCATTTGGGACACTTAGGAGAGCGATTGGGCCGGGTAATCTTCGACCATGTGCACCTATCAGCATAACTCTCTCCCTTGCGCGAGTGCCGACGATCCTCGGAGGTAGAAAAACTTTAAGCAACCGCAGTAATTGCCACAGTCCCTCCGCCTAAGCAGTAACAACATAAAAACAAATCTAATCAAAACAAACATATAATGGGTCATAGTCATTAATCGCTTACGACCACGCGATAATCAAAGACATGGCATGCGCCGTCGGTATGCGACTAGACCATAGTTAGGCCCGTGAACACGAAGCGTACTTGCGATATGATAATAGTAGAACGATGTTGACGGAGATGGGCGCGGCAAATGTTTGCGGACGTTGACTTGTCCCGTTACTCCACGAACTACGGACAAAGTCTTTAACTGTACTATCGATCGCTAGTATTGGTTTTGGGGTGTTAGCGTTCTAGATTGCTCACGAGGATGTGCGCGTTCGACGGCGCAATATCTCGCGCGATGCAAAGACGACAAATGTGTGTGCTTATTTCGAGGGAATTGAATTCGAATTTGGTCATCTTATATTTATATGTATTTATCTGTTTACATGAGTGCACGTTTTGTCAGTATGTCACATGCCAATACGCTTACATATTGGCCAAAAGACCACCAAAACACAAGCATAGCATGGGAGAAGATTGGCACATAATTCGAAGGGGTGGGTGAGTGGGTTCGCGCGAGGCCTAGATGGGCTTAGCGCGAAAGCTCAGAGTGTTGGTGCTCGGGGGTCGCACCGACGTAAGAGTTGCTACTAGCTAGTGTTTGGCTAGAGTTGTCCGCTTGTGAAGGTTGTTTAGGTGGCTGGTTGCGCTACCCTGCCCGTACAACATAGTTGTCTTGGAGGTGTGACGCGTCGCTGATTGCGGTGCTATAATTATAACCGTAGGGGCTACTATCCCGTACACATGGTGGGTACAAGGTAGGGTTGTGAACCTCTAGATTTACTCAATTTGGCTATTTACCCGAGTGCACGTTTTGCCATATACACACGCCAAAGGCTTTGCACAGCTTCATGTAGTGCATCGGTATGTCGGGCGTCAACATGGCGAGCGGAAAGGTAGAGGGGATGCGTGGCGCTGAGGCGAGGACGAGCCGCGTAGCACTGATATGGGCCGTGAGATTCGTTCGCAGTGTTTGCAATTTCTGGTCGCCATGAGTGTTGATATCCATTAGTAGTGGGTTTGATTATGGACACATTTGTACGCTTGGCTCCGGGGGAGTCTTGGCCCTCCACCTATACTAGACGCACGTGGTGCTCCATGCACGTGGAATTCATATGCACAAAATGTTCCTATTGGGTACCGACTTTTGAGGCGGTACTTGGATAAGGCGTAGTATAGCTCCGTTCCGTTAGTAATGTCCGTTAGTGTACCGTTAAATGACAATACTCGTCACGCACGGCTTCAAATACTTGCTTGTAAGCCCTCACACGGAACTAACTTTTGACATTCATCCTTATTAGAACTTCGGGACTAAGGAACAACACGCAAAGACAAGATGGTGCCCGTCGCGATTCACGACTTTAACGACACACACACACACATGTATAATTATCAACACGGATTGATTTTGCTCATTGGCAGTTTGAATCTTCCATTCCGGGGGCGGTTTTTTCCTTGCAGACCCGGAATGTGTTTTTCGGCGAGGTTTCACCACTCCGCTTAATATGTGAACCAATCAAGTCAAATGCATTTGTTTCTAGCGATTCCAAATCTTTTACTTCGGGAAAAATTCAACCCGGGAAGATTTAGGGCAGCTGAGTGCTGTCGAATGCAGTCAGTCAAAGTCGGAAGCATTGGCATTTCGGTAGTCACCCCCTCGCTCTGTTTGTCCAACATTGCTCAAATTTTGGAAATAGTCACAGTCGGATGATGATGCGCAAATGCATATGATTACATGTAGCGTTTATGCCTGCAGTGCTGTGCCGCAACTTCTACGAGAGCCGCCCCGTAAAACAGACAGCTGTCCGACAGTGCTTAATTAAATGCTACTATATACCCCGAGTTGAACACAGCCTTCAGGTGCAAATTTCCTACTGAACTTCACTTCTCGGCTGTCGAGATGACGGGGCAGCGAGCACCGCATCGGCCGCTGAATCTCTGCGACATTCCCAAAAGTAAACGGTGCTTAAATAATTGCCACCTCGCTGACACCACACCCTTACCGCGCGAGGCACCTACAGACTGGGATGGGAGCTCACACCGGCCACAGTTTTCTATTGTTGTATTTTCAAACGAGCCGCTTCCTTCCAATTTATTCGCGCGAAATCAGGTGTTGAAGCAGTTGGGGCCACGCCTGAAAATGGGACAGTTGTCGCTACGAGTATTGTTTTGATGCAAGTACGTTGTGTTTGTGATTTACAGAGTGGTGTTCTTGACTCGGACCTCGGCATTAAAACCACAGATGTTTCTAACCAAGCTTGAAACCAGACTGAGACTTTTGGGGTTGCCTTCGGAATTTAACTTGTCTTGAAGTCGGAGGAAATTGTCCTTGCGACCAGTTTTGCCGTGCACGCTTGTGTGTGTGCGCCAGAAAGGGAGTAAAGTATAATTTATGAAGTGTGGATATACGAGGCCCAGCCCATCAGAGTACTCAGGTATCTCTTAAATATAGAGGATGCTATATGTTTAATTGTCTTCTACCGACAACACTACCTACAAATTATTCAGTGCTTTCAGATCTGAGTCATAGTTGAGGCTTCCGCACCGACAGCCTACCAGGACGTCCATGGTATACTGCAGGTGCGGCCTGTGGCTGTATTAACGGACACCGAGCCTTGATTGGTGAGGGATGCATAGCTTAGCGACAGCGCGAGTTGGCCATGTTGTATTCCGAGTCGGCGTAGCGCCACTCTCTGTCGCTCCGAGAGCAGCCGGAGCGTTCCAGGCAATCCCTATAGCTAGAGTAGCAATCCCTGTAATCGCAGAAGTTCCCGCTGCTCGTTTGCGCCAAAGCTCCGGGAACGCAGCTATCCAACCTCCTGGAGCAGGAGCCACTGTCGTCGCAGGCCGTAACGGCGAGCGGGAAGAGGCAACCTGACAGTCGAAATGTAAAACCATTAAAAATCTGCCGAGAACAAAATGAAACAGCGCTCGACGACCCACGGGAGATCAACGGGTATCAAACATAACTAGGGCGATAACATTGGGCTCACCAAGAACCAGCAACGCCAGCACCAGGAAACGTACAAGTAGCCGAGAGGGCATGGCTACTTTTGACTGATCGTGTTATAGGCAAGAAAAAAGGGGAAAGGCGGGTGGTGGCGCGGCCGGAAACAACCAGGTCGCGTGTTCGCTGGACGGCAGTGCCAGTAAAGGTTTGCGGAAGACGAAGTGTGAGGCAGTGACGCCGGCGGGATTGGTGGTGGGTGATATCCCCTGGAAGCCTGTCACAGCTGGCGGACGAGAACTTGTCCCAATGCCCGGAAAGTCGTACGGGAGCGGGAAACCGCCGCGTCGCTCTACCAGCGCAGACTGTGGCCTGCTGAAGTAGAGCGAACAGCTACACGTCTGGCACGCCAAACCAGAACTCCACAAGCCCGCAACGTATTCGGGATTTAAGCTTCGCTCCGACCTTTGTTGGGGTTGTCCCAAGCGCGTTGTAAAGTCTCTCGCGACAGCCGGTCTGTGGGTAGTGTCAGACGCGACGCTGATCAGTCGTCGCCACAGTCTCAGACTATCTATTGCGGTATAGTCAAAGTAATAGTATGCGGTGTAGTTATAGAGCTCCTTAACAAGGGAGCGCGGCTTTGAGGTGCTAGAGCGTGACGTTATGTTCAATACGGCCCGACGCGCTGCATTCCTGGGCGCCTGCCTGTTTTGAGACTACGTCGGCCTGGGAGACAGGTGAGGGGCGGCGTGGTCCCTGCCTGCTGAGCTGCGTTGGTATGTGGGCGCGGGGGGAGGGGCGACTGCTCTCGAAAGTCGCGCACGTGTCGCCTGTTCAACAGAGTTGGATTTGACGCGTCTTGTATATTAGCGCCTTCTCATTCTTGTATATTAGCGCCTTATCATTCATGGATGCGACCGACCACGTCGCGCCATGGAGGATGATATCATGTACGGGCATTCCGTACCCGTATGCGTTCCCAAATAATGCCCTCATTTATAAGCTGTGTTGGGGCTCACGCCAAAGATGTGGATCACTTACAGAATTTGGTATTGGTGGCCCTTGGGCCGCCCTACACGCAATGTGCGAGGGAATCGGGTGGGTGGGTTTGCGTGAGCGATAGCTCTCGCAAACGGCAGAGGGTGGACACACAATCGCTGCTGGTGCGTTATATAGTGTGCGGACATTTTACTGTCCGTGCGCGCGTGGGCGCTTGAACCGTTAGGGGAGATGTAGCGTCGGAGGTAACGCTTGTAACGTCGGAGGTAACGCCGGTTACTTCGTAATTTAGCCATGTAATTCAAACCTCTATATTACTAATATGACCATTTAAGCTGTGTTGGGGCTCACTTATGCCATCTATCGCCGACTGGCGTGTAACGTTGGGTGGGGCGCCGCCAGGGGTCATCCAACCAAATAGTTGCCAAGCTCCCGGGCACGGGAGCACTATTGGGTCGATGTAGTCGAGGACTACGTCCGATTATCGCGCCCAACCGCCGAAGAACTTTATCTTCTGCATCGGGGTACCGATATTGTACGCTGCAGTAGCTGCACCCTTTCGTAGGGAGTGCGAAGTGCACGCGAAACCGTCCGGAGGTTGCTCGTGTACTGCACGAAGTACCCGTTGTAGCCATGTTGTCAGGGTGTCCGCAGTCCAATTTGTCGTAGGTTCGCGTAGACTAATGACCCATCGTTTGTCCGGTATCTTTCCGGCGGAGAACTTGGTACGGGCAGCGTCGAATTAAGTACTGTAGTAGTTCCGCGATGTCAGGGTGAGCCGAATCCGGTAGCTCACATAGGAGTTTGCGCTCCGTGGAAGTACCCCGTTGACCTTTTCTCGTTCCGTGGTACAGGAGGATTCCACCGGTTGGAGTACACAACAGGTCTCCACACCGGCACTCAACTCCCGCTCCCCCGCGACAAAAAATGCGGCCAAGAGCACCGTCGCGAGACACGCTTTGAACAACATAATGAGGTCTGTTTGAGCATGAGTCCAAGTGTATGTCAGCAATGTGCGGAGGTCCTTGGCTAGGCGTAGCGATGATACGATAATCCGGGCTGGGAGGTACAGGCGTGTGCGGCTGGGATGGAGGGAAACTTGGGACGCTGCGAGACCCCGCCGGACCTTGGCTACCAAATCGCCTTGCGCGACTTGTTCTGCGCCGTGGTCTTTGAAAAAACTGTTCACTGCTGAGAGGTAAGGTTGTAGACTAGTTGCCTTAATGGTACCACGTTCCCCGATCCATGCAATGTGGCGGGCCATGGTAGCGGCTGTTGCGGCTAGCGGCGGTAGGCCTTGCTCCTCGCAGAACTGGAAGTACGGTTTTATCGCGTTGTTGTACGTGTCGGACGTGCTTTTTGCCCAAGCGGCGGTCAGTAAGTCGAGCGTTTTAGCTCCAAGGCTGTCCGTGCCCAGTAGGCGTTGCATGTAGGGGCGCATCGAGGCGGCCCATGGGTTGTTGCAGCCTGCCACCTCCACCTTGTCGTGGAGTTTTGCTGCTCGGGTGGGGTACGCTTGGACTGCTGGCCAGATGTGTCGTGTGTTGAACATGGTCATGGTAGCACTGACAGCGCCCCGGCGGAGGTACAACCACGCCGGGAGGGAATCCGAAAGACAGTGACGGGCCATTGAGGCTTGCGGACTGTACCGCGTCCGTGACGCCGCCCGGGACGGAACAAGTGAGCTCAGGCCGGAAGGACCGATTCGTGGCACGCCAATTCGGTAAGGGCATGATGCCACGCTTTTCCTTGCCAACGGGGGGCGACCACTATAGCTGCTGCGCCGCTTTGCTGTAGTTTCTGGGCGAGGTCGGGTAGCAGGGGCCATGGCGGGTTGCACCAATTGTTTTCTTCTCTCCAAGCCGAATCGGCGAGGTGAAGGGCGTCCACTGCTTCGCACGATGGGTCTAGCTAGTTCGCGTTGTATCGGGGCAATAGCGTGTTGAGAGCCGACGCAAACCGGTCGATTGTGTGCGGGCCGAATTGTGTGTCCATTTCGTGGAACACATAGGGGTAGAGTTGCATGTCGTCGCTGTCGAGGTGGCGGATGAGCTTGTCTGCTCATGTGTTTGCCACAGCACGGGCGGGCCTAATGTGGATGTTGTTGGTGTCCAACAGGTATCACATGCGGCGTAACTCGGCCATCATCTCTAGGGAGCGGGACGTTAGGCCGGCCAGGACGTGGCAGACTGTCTGGTTGTCTTCGTGGAGGAGGACGTTGCGGCCAGCCAGGTGTGGCATGAAGCTGAGGACGGCCAAACGGACGGCCTTCAGTTCCATGTGATGTGCTGTTTTTCGTCCTCTGGTCCCCAGAAGCCGCGCGCTTCGAGTCTGCCGTTCAGTACCGCCCCCCACCCATACCCCGAACTGTCGTAGTGCATGTACGCTGACTCGACCGGGCGGTGTATGTTCTTGCCGTTTGCGTGGCTGGGTACCTGTGTCCACCACTGTAGATCGCGACTGAGCTGCGGGGTGAGGCGGACGCGGCCTCCCCACTTGTCGCCAAGTACGGAGTGGAGTTCGCGCAAGAAGAATCTTGCCGCCGGAATAGCAAGAAAAAGGTACAGCGCATGACCATCGAATGATTGGAGTTCCTTGACAAGGAGCCATCTGCTGTTTGAAATGAAATGAAATGAAATGAAATTGTTTACAATACTACCAGTATAAACCGGCTGCTATCTCTGGGCCCCCCCGTTCAACGCCTAACTGGACTTATATGCGGAGTAGACCGTAAACCACTAATCCCAATCTCTCCATTGGTAGTGACGATACCGTCCAAAACATACATGTATCCATGTATTTTTTTTATCTATACGTTTTCTTTTTGTACGGTATGAAATATAAAAGTGTCGCTAGTCTCCATGATACGCGGCGTGCTCCAGCCGCTGCGGGGTTGCTGATCAGCAAGGCTGTTTAGCTTGAGCTAGTCGAGTCGAACCTGCCTGACCTCGGCCCCTGTGCGACTCCGGTCGTGCCGGAGCCAGGGGGGATAGGCAGGTGAAAAACCCCCTCGCTCATGTCGTCGTCGGTCCCGTCTCGATCCGTGCTCAACCCCGCCCGAGGTATTATTGAAATTGAAATTGTTTACAACATGTCCCGGCAAACTGGACCGAGTGATGTCTCAGGCGCCCGCCGGCGGCGCAGCGGCGGCGGCCCCGGAGGGGGGTGCGCTCGCAGGCCCGTCGGCATCCCCTCACCTCCCCGTGGTGGGCGCTGGAAACCCCGTAGCCGTGCCACGCCTGGCACGGTAGGGGGCTAAGAGGGCCGACAGCTCGATCCGTGGGATCAGCAGCTGTCGGGAAAGCCCTGTACAGAGGGCTTTTGAAAAAAATAATTTCTGTGCACTACCGGCGCCAAGATCTCCCGCTCGGGCCGTCCGATATGTTTTTTCGCGTACAGATACTCCTAAATACAGCCTTACTTTGAGGGGTGGGGCATGTACTACGGCAGCGTTTGATGGCGAGGAGGGTACGGCCGAATCAGCGGTGGGAGGCGGGTGTTGGAGCTGGTGGTGGCCAGCCGGGAAGCAGCGCCATGAAAGGGCGCTCGCTAGCTGTCGACCAGCCTTGTGCCGGCCGAACCTTGCCGAGGGGTGAGGCAAGACATGGCGCAGGACGGTGGCTAGTCGCAGACGGAGGAGCGGCTAAAGGAGGCGGCGGCGATCCTCAGGATCAGCCGCCACCGAAAAGCCCTGTACGGAGAGCTTTTTTGGATACTAAAAACAATGTCCGTACCCGGCGTCGAGCTAGTAGGTGGGGAGCACCAGGGTAGGGCGCTCACTAGCGCGTCGCTACGTCGTCCAGCGTCATCTCCCGGGGGGAGGAGTCAGCTGGGACGGCAAGGAGGACAGTCGCGATGGGAGGAGCGACACGATCTGGCGGCGACGACCCTTTGGGTCGGCGCCGCCGGAAAACCCGGCACGGAGGGTTTTGTTTAATTCCGGGCGCCCGCGGCCCGCCGGATCCGGCTACGGTGACATGCCCCCCCCCCCCCTCTTCGACACCCACTACCCCGACAGACCTTCATACTCCTAGGGGTCCTAGAGCGTGGGCCCGGGTGAGCGCGGAGGCCCCCGCTCAAGAAAAGGCTGCTCGGTGGACGCGCGATCAGAGGGGGGAGGGTACGGCCACATGCCGGAAAACCGACAGGTACCCGGGTACCAGACAGAGAAAAAACCGGGGAAATGAGCGGGGAAAATTCAGGCGCGGAGGCAGGAGCGCTAGTTTTTTCTATGTCTGTGTGTCTCGGTCCCCCCCACCTGTCCTCGAGGTGGTGGGGGACCTCGACACGGAGGACCGCCGCGTCGGTGGACGCGGCAAGACCTTGGGGCGGGGTTTACGGGATGGAGCGGCGGGATCGACGAGCGACCGCGCGAGGAGGGGTTTTTTGCCAGCCTTTCCCCTCCTACCTTCGGCAAGACCGAAGTCACGCGGGAGCTAGATTAGGCTGGCCCGTCGTCCCTCCCGAACGCCGACCGGCCTAGGCCGGTCGACACCCCGGTTCGGCGGGAGCGGGCCGTGCATCGTGAAGGTCGAGCAGCAGTTTAGTTTTGCATTTCTCGACAAGTGGATTTATTCTTAGATCTGTTTTTCTTGATTACAAAATTATTAGCTGATACTGCCATTGGAGAGGTTGGGATCAGTGGTTAACGGTCTACCTCACGCTTCTAAGTCCTATATGGCATAGCAAAAGAGGGGGCCCAGAGACGACAACCGGTTCTTACTGGTATTGTTGTAAACAATTTCAATATTTCAATTTCAATTTGCTGTCTCACGGGCCACTCTACTACGCCATACAGGACTTATTAGCAAGTTGGGCCCGGGTCTCTCCGACAAGGTTCATTTCCTATCGGCACACCTATCTGCAATGTGTGTCTCGACGTTACTCGGGAGTTATATAACAGTAAGCAACCTCAGTAATTGCCACAGTCCCCCCACCTAAGCAATAACAGCGTAATAATTTTGTAATCAAGAAAAACAGATCTAAAAATAAATCCACTTGTCTAGAAATGCAAAACTAAACTGCTGCTCGACCTTCACGATGCACGGCCCGCTCCCACCGAACCGGGGTGTCGACCGGCCTAGGCCGGTCGGCGTTCGGGAGGGACGACGGGCCAGCCTAATCTAGCTCCCGCGTGACTTCGGTCTTGCCGAAGGTAGGAGGGGAAAGGCTGGCAAAAAACCCCTCCTCGCGCGGTCGCTCGTCGATCCCGCCGCTCCATCCCGTAAACCCCGCCCCAAGGTCTTGCCGCGTCCACCGACGCGGCGGTCCTCCGTGTCGAGGTCCCCCATCACCTCGAGGACAGGTGGGGGG
Source organism: Tetraselmis chui (assembly GCA_026401115.1). Taxonomy (NCBI): domain Eukaryota; kingdom Viridiplantae; phylum Chlorophyta; class Chlorodendrophyceae; order Chlorodendrales; family Chlorodendraceae; genus Tetraselmis; species Tetraselmis chui. Next base: position 59,746 of record JAPMLY010001670.1, read on the forward strand.
GACCGAGACACACAGACATAGAAAAAACTAGCGCTCCTGCCTCCGCACCTGAATTTTCCCCGCTCATTTCCCCGGTTTTTTCTCTGTCTGGTACCCGGGTACCTGTCGGTTTTCCGGCATGTGGCCGTACCCTCCCCCCTCTGATCGCGCGTCCACCGAGCAGCCTTTTCTTGAGCGGGGGCCTCCGCGCTCACCCGGGCCCACGCTCAAGGACCCATAGGAGTATGAAGGTCTGTCGGGGTAGTGGGTGTCGAAGAGGGGGGGGGCAGGTCACCGTAGCCGGATCCGGCGGGCCGCGGGCGCCCGGAATTAAACAAAACCCTCCGTGCCGGGTTTTCCGGCGGCGCCGACCCAAAGGGTCGTCGCCGCCAGATCGTGTCGCTCCTCCCATCGCGACTGTCCTCCTTGCCGTCCCAGCTGACTCCTCCCCCCGGGAGATGACGCTGGACGACGTAGCGACGCGCTAGTGAGCGCCCTACCCTAGTGCTGCTCACCAACTAGCTCGACGCCGGGTACGGACATTGTTTTTAGTATCCAAAAAAGCTCTCCGTACAGGGCTTTTCGGCGGCGGCTGATCTTGAGGATCGCCGCCGCCTCCTTTAGCCGCTCCTCCGTCTGCGACTAGCCACCGTCCTGCGCCATGTCTTGCCTCACCCCTCGGCAAGGTTCGACCGGCACAAGGCTGGTCGACAGCTAGCGAGCGCCCTTTCATGGCGATGCTTCCCGGCTGGCCACCACCAGCTCCAACACCCACCTCCCACCGCTGATTCGGCCGTACCCTCCTCGCCATCAAACGCTGCCGTAGTACATGCCCCACCCCTCAAAGTAAGGCTGTATTTAGGAGTATCTGTACGCGAAAAAACATATCGGACGGGCCGAGCGGGAGATCTTGGCGCCGGTAGTGCACAGAAATTATTTTTTTCAAAAGCCCTCTGTACAGGGCTTTCCCGACAGCTGCTGATCCCACGGATCGAGCTGTCGGCCTCTTAGCCCCCTACCGTGCCAGGCCTGGCACGGCTACGGGGTTTCCAGCGCCCACCACGGGGAGGTGAGGGGATGCCGACGGGCCTGCGAGCGCACCCCCCTCCGGGGTCGCCGCCGCTGCGCCGCCGGCGGGCGCCCGAGGTATTAGTTGCTCCTCCCGACGCGGCGCGCCACCTAGCCGAGTCTTCTCTCCTCCTTCGGGAGCTGAGAAAAGAAAATAACTAGGCTGCAGACGGTGTCCGGCTGGCTCTCCTGCCTCCGAGCCAGATTTTCTCCTGTCCCATGTCCTTGTTCCGTCTGTTTCCAACACCTATCTGATCGCGCCGTGGCCGTCCTTACCCTCCCCGGTGGTTTACGTTGTTAGGGGGCCGCCTTTATGAGCAATGTGCCGTTACGATAACCCTAGGCACACTGCATGAGGCAGCCTATCGATAACCGGGTACAGACTAGGGAAGGGGTTGGAAGAACACACGGATCGAGTCGCCGGTCCTCAAAAGATGGTGGGTACGGAATTTTTTCCAAAAACCCCCCGTACCGGGTTTTCCGGCGGCGGGTGCTCCAAAGGACCGCCGCCGCCATACCGTGCCGCTCCTCCGGCTGCGACCCACCCCCGTCATGCGTAGCATTAGGCCTCGCCCCCATGGGAGACTTAAGGCTCTCGCAGGGCTGGCGACTGCTAGCGAGCGCCGTGCCCTAGCGCTGCTTCCCAGCTGTCCGCCGCCAACTCCAACACCCTCGTCCCTCCGCCGATCCGGCCGTACCCATCTTCGCCAAAAAATGTTTCGCAAACGCCGCCCCCGCCCCATCGTCGGGAGAGTATGTACGAGTATTTAGTCGCGGAAAAGACATATCGGACAGGCCGAGCGGGAGATTCCTGTGCCGGTGTACGGATATTATGTTTTTCCAGAACCCTCCGTACCGGGCTTCCCGACAGCTGCTGATCCCGCGGATCGCAGCTGTCGGTACCTCGTTTAGCCCCCTACCGTGCCAGGCCTGACACGGGTACATGGTTACCAGCGCCCACCGCGTGGAGGTAGAGGTAGGTCATCTGCCATTTCTTGTTGCACGTTGCAGTAGGTGTCGAGCTTGTTTGGCGAGCTTCTGAAGCTTTTCCGCTGGTGCGAAGAAGTAACATGTAGCTGTGTCGATGTCGATGCCCAAGTGGTGGCCGTATTGCGTCGGCTCCCAAAAACCCTTGGAGGGGTAGCGGAGAAGGCCGAGACTGGTGAGGAGGCGGTCGACGCGTTGACGGAGCGCCAGAGCGAGCGCACGAGTGGCGGCGAAGAGGAGGAAGTCGTCTACGTAAGGTAAGATTTGTGCTCCGCGCCACCGCGTGTGTCGTAGGAAGCGCTTGCTTGGTCTGTCGTTGTCAAGCTGTGTAGGCCTCCTCTGATGTGTCGTAAAACCACCGGGGTCAAGTTGTCGGAGGTGTCGTACGAATGTGTCCGTAAACGCGCAGAAGTGGTAAGGGCTGAGCGACCAGCCCATCGGGAGGCCAGGTAGTCGGTACAATTGGCCGCGAACGTTAACTGCTAGGAAGTCGCGCTGCTCTGGCACGATGCCCAGCGCGTAGAACCCGTCCTTGAGGTCGAAGGAGAACATGTAGTCGCCCTTTCGCGTGAGATGGCGTACGCCTAGGAGAGCCTCCATTCGTAGTCGCTTTCTGACGCAGAAGCGGTTCAGGTGTCGTAGGTCGACGATGTTTTGCTCCGTGATATGGCCCTTGCTCCTTCCAAGGCTAGGGATCAAGTGAATTTCGTCGATGTTGATGGTAACGATATCTTGAAACGTCGATGTTGATGATGATGATATCTTGGATTGTCGATGTTGATGGTGTTGATATTTTGGGATGTATACATCGATTGCAATTTAAGCCGACATTATCGCCGATTTATCGATACATCGGTATTTGGTAATCAATACTTTCCAATTGTTTGACAATAGATAGCATTGATACTAGCACTACTTCCATCGTGTCGATGTCGATGTCGCAACCTATCACATCATGGCACCGCCAGCGGTTGATGATGATATTATCGACGATGTATCGATGGCTGATCCCTAGCCTTAGCTGCTTCTCGCATTAATCGAATGAAAAACGGGCAGAGCAGACCTTTCTTGGCCATCCGGGAATGCGTTTAATTTTGTCTGCATATGTCATTGAAAGGTTTTAGTTGGTGAAACTCCAACACTTGTCTCGTGTGGGGTTAGCGTACTACGGTACGGTTCTCGTACAATGTTACGCAATGCACTCACACGAGCATCGCCTACCCGGGAGCATGATCGATGTTGAGTTTGAGGTTTGAACTTTTGCTCTCAATCGCTCTTGCGCAAAGCCGCATGTAGAGGGTGCCGGTGCGGATTTACCTGCCAATCCCATATCATGGGGGCGCAAAAAATATGAAAAGTGAGGCGGACCTGGGAAAAGTGTCCGAAACGTACAATAATGAGGACATGTCAGCATTTGACACGCACCATGTTGGGTATGGGCGGCATGCCATGCATAGTACGTGTAGAACCAGTCGAGCAACATGGTGTTGTATAGTAGCAAGTTGCTACTCAAAATTATTGGTATGTTACGTGCATTACCGTCATACCATGATAAGAATGGACTCAACACTACAAGATGATAAATAAATCAACAATCGAATGGATTATTGTGAAGATGATTGCAAGTTATTGAGCGTTAGATATCATCGTGTGACTCAAAGTAGAAGTTGGCGTGTGCTCATCACATAGTGTGTGAGTGTCACGTGACAGGCGAGTGTTAGGCACTTGCTGAAAATGGGATGACGTTCAATGTCACAAGGGGAGTGAAACCATTTATTATCGCCCCCTCAAATTTTGACAATAAGACAGCGCTTTAGACCCCCAACGGCATGATGGAGTGGCCCGCCATGCCATTCGGCTTGTGCAATGCCCCAGCTATGTTTCGGTGGATGGTGAATTATATCTTGCGCAATTTCTACGCATCAAATTCTGTAGTGTCTACCTCAGCGCCTTTGTGTCTAAAGTCAAACTCTAGAGGGGCGATTATAGCACATGCATCTTGTTCTTTAACGATTAAAGGAAGAGGGCTTGAAGTTGCGTCTTAAGAAATTCTGATTGTGTCTTCAAGATATGGATTACATAGGCTACACTGTGTTGGGAGGAAAATTTTCAATTTTGACTCATAATTACATTAAAAGTAAATAAACTAAAGACTGACCTGCCCTGCGACGCGCTAGGTAGATCACAGCTTCGCTCAATTTTGCAACTATACACGAAGTTCATCCAACACTTCAACAAAATGTCGGCACCGTTGACGAAATTACTGCGGAATCCACAGCCACGGAAGGTTACGTTGACGTCAACCTTTTTCGAAGACTTTGAGGCTCTCTTGGACCCCTGGCCTGCAAAAACCCCGAAGATACCACGATCTTGAGTGCTGAACCGCGAGGACGCTCGTGTGGCGGTTAGCCTCTAAAAGCTAAACGCTAGCACAAATCTGTTCTAGTCTGTCTAGTCTTGTTGTTGCAAGATGGCAAATGATGTTGTCGAGAGGCAAAAGATGTCTCACTGCTGTACTTAGGCAGTAGATGTTGTAAGTGAACAAAGGAATTGTTAAAAGGTTCTGTCACCTCCCTCTACTGCACTGGGCTTAAATAGGTTTCAGCCCAGACTAGTTATGCCTGCAAGCTTCGCTTACGTGTCAGGCGTTGGTGCTGCTCAACCGTCGTCATCTGTCCTCGAGACGCGGCCTGCCTAGCATTGGGTTTCACGACGCGGCTCCTTCTGCATTGAAGAGCTCGTTCTGGCGCGTCATCTGGCTAGTTAGATTAATTATGCATATCTGTACGTACCGGGAGGTACTGGTCGTACTGTAGCATCAGCACCCTTAATATTGCAGTAGCGACGTACCCACGAGTATACGTCCATCCTGTGGAAAAGCACGAATTGGTATCCGTAACGAGTACATGTACAATGTCCTGTAATGTACTGTTGCAGGACTGTACTCGTCACACTCGTACCCTCCCCCTCTTGACAGATCAGTGAGGCCGCCGCGAGGCAGACCTCCGTGGTTCTTGGGTCCTTTACTGAAGCAGTTACTGGGACTCAGGAATGCGCGCTGGGTGAGCGTGCATGAAGTCATTGTACGCCTGAGTCTTGGCGAACTTGCGCCATTGGGGCGTCTCCAAGAATTCTTGTAACGCAATCGTTCGATGCACCTCGTTCAACCGGTGCCAGACAGGTGGAATGTCGTCATCACTGAAGTGCGTCATGAAGAGCAAATATTTGCCTCGTCGCCCAGGTAGCGACTTGATGCACACAGCAGAGATGTGTGAGACGTCGAACTCCTCGTCGTCTCCTTCAGGTACAGTTACCGGGACAGCTGGTCGTAGTGGAGCGGTAGAGCAGGGTCGTAAATTGTTAACATGGAACACAGGATGTAAGCGTACTGTCGCTGGTAGTTTCAATCTGTAACTGTGTTTTCCAATCTGCTCCTCCACTGAAAAAGGGCCGAGCTGTCTGTCTCTGAGTTTCCTGTTCGGTTGTCCCCTGAGAAAAAGATTTGCTGTGACGACTGACACCTTGTCTCCCTTGACGAAGTGTGGCGCTGTAGACGGTTCTGTACGCGCTTGCATCTCGTCCTTATGTAGCTGTAACACAGAGCGTACCAGGCTGTGCACTTCCTGTAACAATCTCAACCGTTTTGTTGCGTCTTGCGAAATTGGAATCGATGGTCGCATGCTGAAGAGCAGGTCAGGAGGCTCCTCAGGAGAAAAACCAAAGTTAGCATCGAACGGTGTGTGCTCAATTCCGAGTGCACGCGAAGCATTGTACGCAAACTCCACTTGCGGTAAAAGTGTCGACCAGTCAGAGCCATCATAGCAACAGAAGCAACGAAGAAGCTGCTGAAACGTGCTGTTCACACGCTCTGTCAGTCCGTCTGTTTCTGGGTGTCGGCTGGTAGACATGTTCATACGCGTTCCAAGGCGTCTCCAGAGTGTTTGCCAGAAAGCGCTGACAAATTTCGGGTCACGATCACTGACCAGCACACGGGGTAGTCCATGTAAGCGGTAGACTCCCTGTAAAAACAAAGTGGCAGTTTCTTCGGCAGTAATCGACTCTGTACATGGCAGAAAATGGGCCATTCGAGTTAGATGGTCTACTACAATCAGCACACTGTTAAAGCCATTGCTCTCAGGCAAGTGTGTCAGGTAGTCAAGACCAACTGTGTGCCACGGTCTGGGTGGAACAGGCAATGGGTAAAGAGTCGCGGCCATCTGCGGTCGAATCTTCGCTCGTCGGCACACGACGCAGCGTTCACAAAAATCTTTCACATCTTGGCGGATTCGTTTCCACCAGAATCTGTCGAGTGCTTTAGCAAGAGTGCTAGCAACTCCTCTGTGACCAGCTGACGAACTTTCGTGCAGCTCTGCGATCAATCTCAGTCGGAGCTCAGAGTTCTGTGGAATACAGAGGCGATTGAGACGCCAAAAGTACCCATCTCTGGCTTCTATCCGGCTGTCTCTTGTCCACTCACCATCGTCCCCATAAAACGAATCTTGTGAGAACCCCTCGCGAATGAGGTCAGCGAACTCAGGGCTCAGCTGCAACGCGTCAACAGTCAGTAAATTTAACTGTGCGTCTTCAAACAGCAGCTGGGACTTCCGTCGTAATTCTCGATCTGACGGAACCTCGCCATCCCAAAATAAGGGTACTGTGGCATGAGGTACGAAGTCTGGACGCCGGCTTAACGGGTCGGCTTCGTTCAGAGCTCCCTTGCGATATGCAAGTGTCATCGAGCCCACAAACGGTTGCAAATCCCGCAGGTATCTTGCTTGCCGCTTGTTCAGCATGTTGTTTGGTTGCCTGAGCAGATGCCGCAGTGTGTCGTGGTCTGTTACGACAAGGAACTTAGAACAGCCTTCAAGATAGCACCTCCAATGCTTGACAGCTTCGCATACGGCCAAAGCTTCTAAGTCGTACGCAGAGTAAGTGTTACCACGCTCAGTTGGATTCAGCTTACGCGCCCAGTAAGAGACTGGTTGAAGACCGCCCCCTTGGTCTTGCAACAGGACTGCTGCAATCCCCACTGTTGATGCATCTGTAGCTACGGTGAACGTCGCGTCCGAGCTGACCTCCGGAAGGATCAGGCATGGCGCGGAAATGAGCCGTAACTTGAGAGTCTCGAAGGCTTCCAAACAGGTAGGCGTCAGCGTAACCTTCTGTGGCTGGGACTTCCGCAGTAAGTCCGTCAATGGAGCCGTAAGGTCGCTAAAATGGTGTATAAATCTCGCATAGAAGTTGCAGAATTGTACGAAACTGCGAACCTCCTTCTGCGTCTTGGGCACTGGCCAGTCTGCAACGGCCTCGACTTTCTTTGTGGAAACCGAAATTTTCCCAGCTGACACAGTGTAGCCCAGATACTCCATTTCTTGCAATCCGAAAAAGCATTTCTTAAGGCGTAATTTCAGCCCTTCCTCCTTGAATCGCTGTAGCACGAGACGTAGGTGCTCCAGGTGTTCCTCCAGAGTTCGACTGTAGATACAGACGTCATCGAGGTAGACTGTCACGAACTTATGTAAAAAGTCGCGAAGAATATCGTTCATCATCCTCTGAAATGTGGCTGGTGCATTGCACAGTCCAAACGGCATGGCGACCCATTCCATTAAACCATCAGGGGTCTGAAAAGCCGTCTTGTGAACGTCCTGATCACGCACTCGAACTTGCCAGAACCCAGAAGCGAGGTCGAGGTGTGTGTAAAAATTTGCGTCCTTAAGTTCGTCCAGTGTGTCATCCACTCTTGGAAGTGGGTAGGCGTCCTTACGCGTAACCTCGTTAAGGCCACGGTAGTCAATGCACAGACGTAGCGAGCCATCAGCTTTTCGCACAAATAGAATTGGCGAGCCGAACTCACTATAGCTGGGGCGTATCAAACCAGCTTCCACTGCGTCTTTGAGCTGTCGATTAAGCTCAGCACGCTCTGCTGGTGACAGTCGGTTCAGACGTTGACGTTGCATTGGGGCAGTTGTTTCAATGGGATGATCCCACTGTCGGCTTACAGGTGGAGAGTCAACAGGTTGCAGTAACTCCGGGAAGTCTTCAAAAAGTAACGACCGGAAGTTGTCACGTTGTTCTGCAGTTAGTTCCTCTCCAGTGTGGAAATCTGTCTGTTGTTCAGCTGTTGACGTAAGTTCGATGACGTAAAAATCAGCATGACGTCCTCTGCTGCGGCGCGTCTTGCGCATGAGTTTCTGAACTTTCGTAGATGACAGCAGTAGACACTCAGGGCGTCGTTCCTCGAGTGTAGTCTCCACAGCTGTACCGTCCATCAATGTAAAAATTCTGGTTGTACCAAATTGTAAAGAGGCATGTTCGTCATCAAGCCATGGTAAACCCAAGATTAAATCAGCTGTGCGTAAATCACGTAGAACGTAAAAAGTCCTGTGAAATTCGTGTCGAGCCAGCTCAAAAGTGACGTCACAGACTGTAGTAGAAGTCACTCGTTGTCCGTTAGCGAGTCGAACTGGAGTCTTACTTGCAGACTTCCGAGTCTGTAAAGCAAAGCGTCGTACAAAGTCCTCTGACACGAAGTCAAGCGTTGCTGCGCAGTCCACTAATCCAGAAATGTGGTGTCCGCCTTCAGGAGTTTTCACAGTCAGCTCAGTTCGAATTAACGGGCGAGCTTCCGTGAGGTCAGTCAGTAATGCTGTAGCTGGCGAAGAAAATTGTCGCAGCGTAGCGATGGACTGTTCCGAGTCGTCTGTTGGTACTGGTACCGAGTCGGGTTGATCGGGTGCTGTAGGTTCTGAAGAGTCGCTAAACGCACAATCTGCGTCGACTAACCATAGTTGCACATGCCAAGGGGCTGGAGCAACCACCTCCTGTTGCGTTGGGTTCTCCAATGACTGACGTGTAAAAAGCTGTGTCCTTGCTGGGAATTCTTGATAAAGTTTCCAGTGCTTAGTCACCTGAGTAAATTTCGCCCACTTCGGTAGTACAAATACAGCCATCGTAGATGTCGGAGATGTTCGACGACAATCCTAAAAATGCTGCGCTATCTGCTCAGCTAACTCCCAGGGTGGGTTGATGAACACCCGTTCTCTTGTTAAGTCTCTGTCTAGAATCGAGTCACTCGGCGAACAGTGAGGTAAGTCACCGTGCGAGTTTAGACCTTCATCATCAGCACATCCCTCCAACGTAAAGTTGAGTCGTGCATGCAGAGGGTCAAAGACTGAGTCAACCAGTTTCCAATCAACTGAACGTCTGGTTACAGGTTTACGACTCTGTCTCTGCTTAGTCTGACGACGACGACCTGCTACTTGCGTTACATGTGTCGCAACTGTAGTCGATGGAGATGCCGAAGGTGTATCGACGACCTCTGTCGCTAACAGTGTCTCAGAATGAACAGTAGATGTAGCCGGCTGCTCCAGTTCATTTGTAGAACAGCCTTGCCACCATCATTGCTTCTTAGGTTGCATCGGTGCCTTGCCTTTGAACTCCGGGCATTGGAACAAACGGTGTCCCTTCTTGTGGCACTTGAAACAGAGTCCCTCGTCCATGTGTCGCTTGCGCTCCTCAGCTGTCATCGCGTTTGCAAGCGAATTAAAATCTTCACGACCAGATGTCTGACCACGTCCACCATTGTTGCCACCTCCACGTCCACGTCCGCGGCCACGTCCTCGGCCACCTTTGTTACGTTTCCAGACGTTAGAGGCTTCCTCGAGAGGGTCATCAAGGTTGCGCTTGCGTGTAGGCTGGGCAGAAGGTCTAGCAGCAGACCTCGCATTGCCTAGTTCCGGCGAATCTGTCACGACGTTATTCAAAAAGTTTTGCAGCTCCACTAGCGTAGTCTGGTATCCTAGTTGAGCTCGGTGTGACTTAGCCAGTTTCTTGAGTGCATCGTTCGCTAGGCCATCAATGAAGCGTACACAATGCACTTCAGCTGTCAGGTGTTGACGAGACCGACGTAACTCATCGTGTTGCTCTGCGTAAAGTTCATCAAAGCGTTAATTGCGTCGTCTTGAATGTTCGGAAGAAACGTCGACTTGCGTAACTCCTCAACAAGCTCGTTGTACGTAGATGGAATTGGAGGCTGATTCTTCCGGTTCAACCACCACCCACCAAGGTGTCCAGAAAACTGTGAAGTAACCCATAACACTGCATTGTACGTGTCGGCCGCAATTCCAAGCATTATAAAACGCTGAGGCTGTGCTTAAAGCCAATCCACCAGTTCATTAGGCACTCGACCATCCTGGTACGGTGAAGTAATAGCAGCCTTACGCTGAGTCTCCGTGAGAGTCACAGATAGTCCAGCCAAGTTGTGGGTAGGCATCGGCATTCCCACTCGTAAATCCGTAGGTCCTTCACCAGTCAGTCGGTTGATATGTCCGCGAATCCGCAGCCAGACAGAACCAGAGTCGACCGTCGTAAACCGGGGGTACATGTGGAACTGTCTCGGGATAGACGTGTCGTCTTGCATGACTGGAACATGTTGTGTCATTGCTCGATAAAAAGATTCCCACTGAGCCACGTAACCGAAGTGAAGTAATTCACTCTTGTGCTTCTTAGCACGAAGTAACCCATTCTGTGCAGGCGTAAGTGTCAGACCGTCAATGTTGATGGATTCCGGGACGACGTAAGTGCCATCCGGATTAACTGTCGACTGTTCCAAAACAGCCTGCTCGACCTGAGCAGGTGTACGTAAGCTGTTCGTAGCAAACAGGACAGGAATAGATGCCGAGTACACGTAAACAAGCTGTCGTCCTTGAGGTAGTGTAACGTTAACAAGTTCACCACTCAACAGCGTCAAATCATCCGATGTCAGAACAAGACCGGTCTCCTCGTGTAACTCGCGAATAGCAGCGTCGACAGGCTCTTCGTTAGGTAAGACAGAGCCAGCTGGGAACCAAGTTTTTCCAGAACGAGGCTCACGCTGAAACACCAACTTCAAGTCCGACGATTTAGTTCCTCCGACGTGAATTACGAAAACCACGTAATGTCCAGCTCCAAGAGAAGCCATCTCAGTTCAAGCAAACAACGTCGAGCAGATCAACGAGCAACGAAAGCGTGAGTCGACCAAAGAGCTCCGAAACCAGTGTGGCGGTTAGCCTCTAAAAGCTAAACGCTAGCACAAATCTGTTCTAGTCTGTCTAGTCTTGTTGTTGCAAGATGGCAAATGATGTTGTCGAGAGGCAAAAGATGTCTCACTGCTGTACTTAGGCAGTAGATGTTGTAAGTGAACAAAGGAATTGTTAAAAGGTTCTGTCACCTCCCTCTACTGCACTGGGCTTAAATAGGTTTCAGCCCAGACTAGTTATGCATGCAAGCTTCGCTTACGTGTCAGGCGTTGGTGCTGCTCAACCGTCGTCATCTGTCCTCGAGACGCGGCCTGCCTAGCATTGGGTTTCACGACGCGGCTCCTTCTGCATTGAAGAGCTCGTTCTGGCGCGTCATCTGGCTAGTTAGATTAATTATGCATAACTGTACGTACCGGGAGGTACTGGTCGTACTGTAGCATCAGCACCCTTAATATTGCAGTAGCGACGTACCCACGAGTATACGTCCATCCTGTGGAAAAGCACGAATTGGTATCCGTAACGAGTACCTGTACAATGTCCTGTAATGTACTGTTACAGGACTGTACTCGTCACACTCGTGCTTAAGGAGGGGAGAGTATCATATTCTAGCCATTAATATGAGTGCTAGCATCTGACATTATTTATTTCCTGTAATTGGTACCCGTATCTTGTCGATATTCCGTGACTCCTTTATTGTCATCACGACGGTACCGTTGTATCGATGTATTTTCCCGGACAATACAGAGTTAGTAGCAATATCTCTTCTCGATAGTTCTTTTCTCGATAGTTCTTTTGGTTTAGATGCTTGGCTCTCACTTATCACGCGCATGCGAATGAAGTGGTACATCATTTCGTACACCAACGTCGAGAAGAAAAAATCGGCGGGATTGTAGTGTTGTTGGAGAGGCTTGAAGAGCGTGAATTTTGCTCCGTGTATCCGTATATTTTAAAAGTAGCGGAGCAGTGGTGGCCATTGCGGAGGAATGGGTCGCACTTGTGGCCCTACCGCTTTTTCTATATTGGAATCCCGACACGCAAGTTGTATCAGTCGGGCTCTTCCTCCGGCTCGGACTCGGCCCCCGGCTCCGACTCCTCTATCTCCGAGTCAATCTCTCCGAGGATAATTTCGCCGCTGACAGGCACAAACGGAGCGAGTCGGCTGCATGTCCCCTTTACGGGCGCGCCCTCGACCTGTGCAACGGCCACGAATGGAACCGCGGCCGCGCAGTGACACGCCACCACCATGGCGGCCTTGGCCACGGACGCTCCCACGAGCTTGAACTCGCTCTTCCGGATTAGACCCAACGATACTGACACTGCCCGGGGGGGGTTAGTGTCGAGCGAGTCGTCGCTCGGGCCTTACGGCGACGCGACGCCGGGACGCTTGCTAGATGGTGAGGTGGCGCTGAGCGCCGAACCGATTGGGCGTTTGTTAAAAACGGGTACTCCTCCGATTCCGGCTCTATTTCAGTAACGCCGCCACCAGAACCATACGCCGACCCAACACAAGTCCCGCCTCTTGGTTGGAATCGAGACTGCCCAGCCAAGGCGCGTTGGACCCTTTGGAGGGTCTTACCGTTAAGTTCTATGTCCCCGAGGTGAACCTCCATCTCATTACCGGCGTCCTCCCAACGCACGAATACCGCGGTGTCCGTAACCTTGTGAACGACCCCCGTGAGTGTAGCAATAATCCAATGCACACCGTCAGTGGCTTTTAACCATCCATGGGCACCACTATCATCGAATAGGGTGTCGAGTGCCGCCACTTCCGCGCCCGCAACGCAGTAATGGCAGAGTTCATGTCGCATGGTGAGTAGCTGAAAAGTGAATGTGCTTCGAGATCGACGAAGGTGAAATCTCCCGAGCATCTCATTTTCGAACGTCTTATTCTTAGCCATATAAGCAACCATTTTAATAGGACATTTCGCATTAAGTCATGATGGTCTTGTAGGCAAAATATTTGAGGTTGATCACAACATCATGCCAAACAACCCCCAAAAACATCAATTTATGTAGTGATCACCAATGACAAGTTACATATGTAAGGGATCACTGGTGATCCCTTGCACAAATACGCAATATGCATACACGCGTGCGAATTGGGGAGAGTGGCGGGCGGGTGAAGCGTTTTCGAGGGCGGAGCGAGAGTGAGAGCGACGAGCCGGATGCACGAGGAACGATCGACCCGCTGTGCGAATCAAAGCGCACAAGCACCCCCGAGGTAACAATTGGCCGATACACTCGCTGACTAAGTAGCGCAAGGCCACCCCGGAATGCGGAATGCTTTGTTGGGTCATCTGTACAAATCATAGGCAAGGCCTAGCCCCACATGCTCATCCCAAACCTAGGATGATCCATTGTATACCATTACACCAACCTCAAGTATGACGCCCTCAAACAAAGCCTCCGACATGCCGACACACCCGGAACTGACATCGCCAAAAAGCAAGAGGTCCTCGTCGCTTGCATTGCTCTGGACGGTGTGGACTTCTCGTAACATTGCAAACACCTCTCACTCACCGACATTCAATTTACACACAGATGAATTTATGTAGGGAGGGCACAACAATGTCCTCTTGACATGGAATCTCGCCTTTTGTTGCTCATGTGTGGTCAACTCACGAGCAACGGTAACATGGCGGGAAGCTGCCCCTCGATTTCAGACCTTGGGCATGATAGACACAATTACACCCTAGAACTCCTCTTTGAATTCAGACGCAGCAATGGAGGCCGCCGGGAAACCATCGCTGCGGACTTTCGCAATATACAATTGAATCTTACGTCTTCCCCTTACCCCGACACTCACACCCCTTAACTACCACTCCCTCTTTCAATCCATATACACACTCGCATGGTTGACACCAACGAATCCTCCTCCACTGAATCTTTAACCTCGCTCGTGCCCCGCCGTCCTCGCGGACGAATTCCCCCCTCAGCACTCCGCCCCTACGCACATAAGTCGGACTTCATTCGCCTTCTACAGCCATGTTTCGGAGGCCACTCTAACAAAATACTTCACCACGATTAAAAATGTTCGACTTTGGGAACGGAAATACAACATGGATAACGGCCCACTTCACACCGCGGAGCAAATACGCACCCAGTATTTTCCTCTCGCCAACGCTCTCCGCCACCACTCACAAGGCACCACAATGGAAATCCGACCCATCGACATGGCCCGCACCGGCACTCCACAGGATGGAGTATCACATCCCTCATCAGCCTACGCACAGACCCCCCGGATAAACTGATCGCCGGATCCCGTCTTGAAACTCGCACAACCATCCACTCATCTCACCGCTAACCCATCCACCCCTATCCTATACATAATCCACATCCGCTCCAACACATCTTACTACCTCCCTGGAGGGGGAGAAGTTGCTTAAGTTGCACCCCACATACACTCGGCGAGAAGGGAACATGCGAGGATGGTATTGGCACAGCCAATAAATGTCTAAGATACCTTGGTTGGGTGCGCCTATAGAAATAAAACAACCAACGAAAGCTGGTACATGTTATAAATAATTTTCATTTTCATTTGCCGTCGCTCATGCAGCCCACGTCGGGGCGGCCAGATTAAAAGTGGGATGATACGTTGTCTTATATCGGACGACGCTCGCTTGCGCGGGGATGCTGCCGCGGACTAAGGTCGGTGTGGAGGTCGTTTCTTCCTCCCTCGGGATGCCTTTTTCCCCCTTTTCTTTCTTGATCCGCGCCATGTATGGGCCACAAGAGCCTGCGGTGTATGAGGCGCCGCTTGTCGCCTCCACGGGCTACTTTTCCATCGGGCGGGACTTCTCGGGTTTTCCTGTGCTTCTTTGCTAGGTTTGTACACATTATGGTGCTTATTCCATTTGCAGTGTCTTTGGGTTCCGTAACCCTCTTTTCTCACTCTCCCTCTTAGCCCCCCCTCCCCTTTCTTTTTACCTGTCCTTCTCGAGTCTGTAGTGCTTCCTGCGTTTCCATGAAGACCTACCCGAGATGTCTATGGCGGATTTTCCTGTGATTTGAGTATTACACTCCTCCACAAAAGTCGGGACATGCATTATGTTAGAACATATCCTTGTCAAGAAAACGCTCCCCTCTAACCTCGTCAAGCACGGCGATACCCGAGTACCACCCAATTGTAGGAGAGCCAACAATCAAGAAGTAAACCGTCATCCGGGGTGGTTAGACCTCAGCTTAAAGCGGGTGTTGTCGGTGGAGATTATCGAATTAAGCCCATAAATTCCCAGGAAATTGTCTAAGCTACACACGTCATTCTGAGCGCCACGCTTGGGCACTTCTCAAGCCTCATACCAAGCTGCATATTACTCTGCGTTCCACATAACCGTATTTTTCGGGGGCTTTTTGGAGGGGGTTTGGAGGCGTGGGTGCCGTGTTCAATGCGCGAGGTGTGGTTTGCGGGTGTGTGAATATAGCACCGAAGTTCACGCCGCAGGCACGGATGATGTTTTTGGAAAGCAAGCGAGCAAAAACCGCACATGACGCAGGTTTGGATAAACACTGCACGATGTAAACATGCGAGGGCTATTGGCTTATGGGAGGGGCGAGGTCCAATTTGGCCGTTAGGGACGCATCACGTTGACGGTGGTGTTTGGAATGCTTGTGTGCCAACCACACCCGCCCCACGCGTGGCACGCGTCGGGAATTAGGCTCGGAAGCGCCCGCCGGCGGCGCAGCGGCGGCGGCCCCGGAGGGGGGTGCGCTCGGAGGCCCGTCGGGATCCCCTCACCTCCCCGTGGTGGGCGCTGGAAACCCCGTAGCCGTGGCATGCCTGGCACGGTAGGGGGCTAAGAGGGCGGACAGCTCGATCGCGGGATTAGCAGCTGTCGGGAAAGCCTTGTACATAGGGGTTTTGAAAAAATAATTTCTGTGCAATACCGGCACCAAGATCTCCCGCTCGGCCCGTCCGATGTGTTTTTTCCGCATACATATACTACTGGGAACAATCCTATCTCGAGGGGGTGGGACCTGTACTTCATGAGCGTTTGATTGCGAGGAGGGAACGGCCGGATCAGCGGTGGGAGGCGGGTGTTAGAGCTGGTGGTGGCATGCCGGGAAGCAGCGCCACGAAAGGGCGCTCGCTAGCCGCCGACCAGCCATGTGCCAGTCGACACTTCCTAGGGGGTAAGGCAAGACATGGCATAGGCCGGTGGCCGGTCGCATGCGGAGGAGCGGCTATGTGATGCGGCGGCGATCCTTGGGATCAGCCGCCACCGGAAAGCCAAGTACGTGGGGCTTTTTGGAAATTAAACTAATGTCCGTACCCGGCGTCGAGCTAGTTGGGGAGCAGCACCAGGGTAGGGCGCTCACTAGCGAGCCGCCACGCCGACATGATACATCTCCCGGGGGGGGAGGAGTAGGCTTGGGCGGCAAGGAGGCTAGTCCCGACGGAAGGAGCGACAAGATTTGGCGACGACGACCCTCCGGGTCGGCGCCGCCGGAAAACCTCGTACGGAGGGTTTTTTGACTAATTTCCGTGCACCCGCGGCCCGACGGATCCGGCTACGGTGACCTGACCCCCCCCCCTCCTCGATACCCACTACCGGATAGACGAGACCCTTGCGGGGGGGGCCGGGTGAGTGCGGGGGCCCCAACTTCAACAAAGTCTACTAGGTGGACGCTCGATCAGAGGGGGGAGGGTACGGACGCAGGCCGGACTACCTGACAGGTACCCGGGTACCAGACAGAGAAAAAACCGGGGAATTGAGCGGGGAAAATTCAGGCGCGGAGGCAGGAGCGCCCATTTTTCCTATGTCTATGTGTCTCGGTCCCCCCCACTTGCCCTCGAGGTGACGGGGGACCTCGACAAGGAGGACCGTCGCGTCGGCGGATGCGGCGGCGACCTTGGCTGGGCTTACGGGACGGGGCGGCGGGATCGACGAGCGACCACGCGAGGAGGAAATTGAAATTGAAATTGAAATTGTTTACAACATGTACCGTATGCGCCGGTTTTCACAAAAAAGCCGGATGCTTCGGCTGCTGTCTCTGGGCCCTCCCAACTATGCCATACAGGGAACTTACAAGTCAGGGCTAGACCGTTAACCACCTAATCCAACCTCTCCAAGGGTGTTCGGGGGTTTTACTCCCCCCCGGGGAGGGTGCAAGTAGAGGCGAGGGTTGTGTGCATTCAGGGGCGTGCGTGGAGGCAATATGCGGATGTGCGGCGGGAGGTCGTGCGGGACTTGATGCGGTATATGCGTAAGAGGTGATGCAGCCATTGGACAGTATGCGTATGGAGGTGTGCAAGAATGCGAAATGTGTCGAGTCGTGCTTTGGAGACGAGTTTATCCGGAGGGTCGGTGCGGGTGGTGAGAAGGGAGGTGAGACTCGTGATGGTGGAGGAGTGCGGTGTACCTGTGCGGCTCATGACGATGGGGAGGATGTCGACCACCGTGCCTGGCCAATGGTTTCTGATGGCGTTCGCAAGGGGTGTGTATTTGGCACGTATGAGGTCGGCTGTGTGAGAGAGGTTGTTGTTTGTGCAGTATTTCCATTCTCCTATCTGAATCTTTTTTATGGATGCGTAACGTCGGCGACCGTTGGAGTGACCAACGAATCTGGGTTCGAGGATGCGGATGAAGTCAGGTTTGTGTGCAGGGGGACGAAGTAGGGGGGGGAGAATCTCAGGGGGGAGGACGGCGGGGCATGAGGTTAGGGAGTCATGCGAGAGACCTTCGTCAGCAGCAACAAGGCGGGTGGGCATGTGGGTGGGGTGAGGTGGGTGG
Source organism: Tetraselmis chui (assembly GCA_026401115.1). Classification (NCBI taxonomy): domain Eukaryota; kingdom Viridiplantae; phylum Chlorophyta; class Chlorodendrophyceae; order Chlorodendrales; family Chlorodendraceae; genus Tetraselmis; species Tetraselmis chui. Next base: position 77,528 of record JAPMLY010001670.1, read on the forward strand.
CAGTCAAGTGGGGTGTGGGCAGGGGTGGGGGAATCAAACGATTTTATGGGTTTGTTACCGAAGTCTGCGGTGATGGTTTCCCAGCGTCCTCCGTTGTGGCGTTCCAGTAGGGAGAGTAGGAGTTGCAACGCGCTGTTGTGTCGGTCCTGTCTTAGACCAGACATAGAGGGGCAGTTACCGGCCATATGGCCGTTGCTAGTGAATTGGCCACAGAGGGGGCAGCGCAGGGTGGGGTTGTAAGTAAGTAGGCGGGTGTTATGGACGCCCCACATGAATTCTTGTTTGTGTGTGAACTGGATATTTGTGAGGGTTGAGTGTTTTTTGTGGTAAGAGAAGTCGGCGCCGTCCTTCGCGGCGCGGGCGAGGAGGGCTCCGTGTTTGGTTGTTTGCGAGAGAGGAGTGTGTGTGTGTTTTGTGCTGAAGTTGTGTGCGTCGGACTTGAGGTTGGTGTATCGGTAGGGTCTGGGTTCCCCTAGGGTTTGTGGGATGAGGGTGTATGGCCATGTCCAGTGGCCTATCGTGACCTCTGAACCTATGGTGTATGTAGTATCGGGTGGGTGGCCATCTGCGACTAGGTTGGCGAGGGTGTCTGCGAGGTCGTTGCCGATGGAATGGTTGTGGGCTTTGATTTTGCCGAGGTGTGTACGGATGCCTGCTTCGCATCGGGTTTTGAGGGTGTGTGTGATAGAGAATAGGGTGTCGCGGTGAATGTTGTGTCGGTAAGCGGAAGGGCAGTTTAAGTAACCTTGTATGAGGCGGAGGGAGCACGCACTGTCTGTGAGGAGGTGGGTGTAGCCAAGTTGGAGGCCTATATCTATGCCAGCTAATTCAGCACGATTTATTGTATGTGAGGGAGGGGTAGAGGTCACCAGGATTTTGATTTTGGTGTCCGAGGCGGGGTGGGTAGCTGCTGCTCCGAGGGGGGTCGAGCTGCCTTTTTTCGAGCCGTCTGTGTATACAAAGTCCTGCCAGTTCCAAGCAGGGGTGCCTCTGGTGGGGGGGTACGTTAGATGCACGCGGTCCGGGAGGGGGTATGTGAGGGGGTGAGTTGGGTTTGGGGGGCGGTGGTATATACCTGCTGAATGGGGTGAGTAGGTGTCAAAGAGGTGTGGGGGAGGGGGGGTGATGATGGGGTTGGGGAGGTGAGTGTCGTAGATAGATTCGAGAGTGTTGTGAAGTGCGGTCATAGCTGTGGGTGATGGGAGGGTGGAGAGTGCGAGGGGGTTAGCGACGAGGTATATGTCGACCATCCATCGTGTGCCGAACGGGGTGGGGGTGGGGTTGCCGGTGTGTTGGTCGGGGGGTAGGAATGTGTTTGCGTCATTGGGGAGGGTGTAGAGGTGGTGGGTGTATGGGGAGTTGATGTATTTGGAGTGGCGGTAGGGTGTGTGTTCCCATCGGGGGAGAATGAGTATGGTTGCGCTGGGTGTGTGAGGGGCTGTGAGGTGTGCGCTGGTGATAGCGTGTTCCATGGCTCGTCTCATGCATTCGTGGTCGTATTCGGGGTTGGCTATGTTGGTGCCTTGCCAGGTGTGCGGGGCATTGCTGCCGCTGGATGAGAAGACTATATCTTCGGGATATAGGGAGTGGTATGTGTGGGAGTGAAGGGATTTATTGAGGGGGTCGGAGTAGAGTTCTGTCTGGATGCGGAATGTGTGACGGAGTGCTGTGAGGAGGTCTTCTCTGGTGGCCCATCTATTACGGGTGGTGGTGGCGGGTGTGGGTGAGTGGATTTCTGAGCGGGAACCTAGGCGGGTGAGGAGGTGGTAGACCTCCTCTTCAAACGTATGCTGTGAGAGGTCGGGGCGGAAGAGTTGGTAGAGGTGGCGGACGCGGGGGCCGTTAAGGGTGGTGACCGCGCGGCCGTCGGGAGTGCAGATTATGGTGGTGTCGTGGAGTGTAGGGTGTGCGTGGATAGCGAATTTACCGGTAGGGAGCATGTCGAGGTCGGGGTTGATGGGGTCATGGTTGAATGTGATAAGGGGATGTGACCACGGAGGGGGTCCGGGGTCCGGCAAAATGGGTGTGGTGGAGGGGACATAGCCGGAGTTAAATGCGGTGAGGGCGGTGGGGCCGGAGGGGGTCTCACTGATGGTGTCGTGGAGTTGTAGGCATGGGGCCCACTGCACTTCGTGGAGGTGGGTGAGGTCGTGTTGTTGGCCGCGAGCACACCACTCGCACTGCCATGTGGCGGGTCCCTGAGCTGGGCGGCACTGGGAGTGTATGGCAAAGTGCGGGCATGTGCAGCAGGTGGAGGAGGGTTCTGTGTGCAGGGGATCATGACAAATGGAGCAGGCAGTGGGGGAGGGGGAGGGGAGGCATACCGATGTGGGAGTGGAGGAGATGAGGCGGAAGCCGTCGTCGAGTTGTAGCTGAATGTCCCATTCCGTGAGGTGTTCCGGGGCCCATTCAACCATGTACTGCGTTTGGCCGTATTCCGTGTCTTTGTGTTTGGAAATGATGCGTGTTACGTCGCAGGGGGGGTAGTGGTGGTCTGAGGGGGTGAGGTATTCTGTGTCTAAGTGTGTGATGGGTGCGGTGGGGGTGGGGTGAGTGTTGCGGGAGGTGCAGATGCCGGATTGGAGGGTGGGGGGTGAGCGGGGGAGGTGAGGGGAGAGGAGGGGAATCCACGAGGGGTGTATAGTGGTGGGGGGGGATGCTTGGTTGGTATTGAGGCTTGTGATGGGGAGGCGGTTGTGGATAGTATCGAGGGGTTCGGTGAGGATTGCGGCGAGGAGGCGGATGGGTGAGGGTCGGTGATGTGTGTGGCTTTGTCCCGGAGTGAGGCGAGGAGGGCGTTGTCTTGAGTGGTGAAGTGGGCGCGGATTGTGGAGGCGATAGGGTTGGTGAGGGAGAGTGGAGGGATGTTGTGGAATAGGGTGCCCGCATCGCGTTGAGCTCTGACTAAGCACTTTAGTGTGGGTGGGGTGTAACAGGTTGACATGATGGATTCCGAGGGCCAGTGGGAGTACGTGGTGGATAGGGTGCGTATGTGTGCGCGGGCCATGTGGCCTCTATAGCCTGAGTTGTTCATGATTTTATGTAGGTGGCAAACTGTGAGTTGTGCGGCGTGGGCTTTGAGGGAGGGGAGGCCGTATCCTAGGTCTGAGGTAGGGCGGTGAAGGGCGGTGCGGGGAAGGTTACGTACCGAGGAGACGGCGGAGCGGAGTGCGCGGCAGATTTGTCCTTCGAGAGTGTCGAGTTGGGAGTCGGTGAAGAGGCCGAGCTGGAGGGTGAAATGCTTTCCGATGAGGAGTCCACGGATGACCCTGATTCTGCGGGATTGTGTTAGTGGGGAGGTGGAAAGGGTGGTGATGAGGGATGCAGTGGTACGTTTGAGTTCTTGCCAGTGTTTGGTGAAGTTGAGGGAGGTGTTCAGTTCTACCCCTAGGACGCGGTATGTGTCCTTGGGGCCAATGGAGGGGATGGGGGCCGGGGTGGAGTTTAGGGAGATGAACTGAGTTTGCAGGCGGGATGCGAGGAGGGTAGTGTTGGCGAGGGTGAGGGCGTTGCCTGTGCGCCAGAGGGCGCCGGTGATGCAGCATTTGCGGATGTTGACGGTCATGCCCGTGTAGGCGCTGAAGAGGGAGAGTTTCTGAGCTGGATGGTCATGTTGGGGGTCGAGCCCGTGGCGAGGCTGAGGTCGTCGGCGAAGCCGTGTCCTGGGTATGTGGCTGTGGGTTCTGTGGGGTCGACGTTAGTAGCGGGGGGGCCTGGGCGGTATCCCCGGCTTCCCACCGTGAGCCAGCGAAGAAAGGGTTCAAGGAAGAGGGTGAATAGAAAGGGGGAGAGGGTGTCGCCCTGGAGGGTTCCGCGATTAATGTCTATAGAAGGGGTGGGGCCATGTGGTGTAATATAGTCTGTGGTTGAGACCCCGTAGAGGTGTTCGCATGTGTCGACAAAGGTGGGGGGCATACCGAGTTGACGCATGTGTTTGAACATGATACGGTGGTCCGCGGCGTTGAAGGCGCCTTTGAAATCTGCGTACATGACGTAGATGTCTTTGTTGTGGAGTTTCGCGTCCTCCATTGTCATAATGAGGGAGGAGAGGGCGTCGTGGATACTGCGGTGTTGTCGGAATCCGTCTTGTTGGTCGCTGAGAATGCCGTGGGTTTCGGCGTACTTCGAGCCTGCATCTTTGATTAGTGCTGTCCATAGTTTAAGGAGGTTATTCATGAGGGCGATAGGGCGGTAGTTATCGAGGAGGGAGGGGTCGCCTTTTTTATGTAGGAGGCATGTTGTGCTGTGGCACCAATCAGGAGGGGTGTAGGATTTGTGTGCTAGGAGGGAGAGGAGAGAGAAGAGGGCGGAGCGGGTCGCCGGTGGTAGGAATTTGATTATTTCATTGGGGATACCGTCGGGGCCGGGGGCTTTGCCGGTGCCTAGGGAGTTGAGGGTTTTATCGAAAGTGTCGCGGGTAATCATGTCGGCAAGGGTGAGAGAGGGGTCACCGCGGGGTTCGATGGTAAAGTTGTCGGGGTTGTCGGGGAGTTCCCATGGGGGGGTGGGTAGTTCGTGTGGGGTGGCGCAGCCGAGTTCGCTAGCGAAGTGAGAGTGTACCGCGTCAATGACGGCGGAGGGAGAGGATGCGGTGGTTTTATCGGGTTTGGTAATGCGGTGGAGGGTGGAGGCGGCGCCGGCGGGGGGTAGGAGGCCGCTTTTAATTTTCAATCGGCGGTGGGAGAGTTTGGGGCAGGTGTCGTAGGCCGCATTGGCTCGAGTTTTTATTTTCTTTATCTTATCCGTGGTGGTGGCGTGAAGGAGCTGGCGTATGCGTGCTTGGCACTGTTGTTTGATGGCGTCAGGGGAGAGATAGTCGGTTGTGTTTAAGAGGGCTTGGGCGATGGGGAGGGGGCCGTTATTTTTGCTGCATTTACGGAGTTTGAGTATGTGAGTGCGTGTTTTATTTGTTAGCCAAGTAGGGTCATGGGACGCTTGGGGTGGGCGGGGTTTCTTGGCGGGGAGGAGGGGCCAAACTGTGGCTGCGTGGTTCATGTGATGGGAGAGGAGTGTGGTGAATTGTGAGGCTAGGGTGTCGAGGGTGTCGGGGGAGGCCGAGGTGTGTGAGGTGTTGAGAATTTCTGCGTGGAGGGCGGCCGTTTGGTTGATGAGGTCGGGGGTGCTGGATTGGTACGCTTTTATGTGGTCGGGTGTGAGGGGAAGTCGAAAGGTGAGTTTGCGCGTTGTGTGATGTGTGTGGGGGTGGGTGCGGGGAGGGGGAGGGTGTGCCATGAGGGAGAAAGGGGCGGGAATGACGAGGTGGATTGCAGAGTGGTCAGTAAAGTGGGAGGGGGAGGGGAATATCGAGCAAGAGGATGGTGGGAGGGTGATGAGGTGAAGGAGGCGTGGTGAGCCAGTGGTCAAGGCAGCCCCCGCTGCGGGGGAAGGTAGGGATGGGGTCGTGGAGGGGGTGGAGGTGGGATTTGAGTAGGGAGGTGAAGGCGGGTAGTCCTGTACCTGTGTCGGTGGTCGATTGGAAGTCTCCTCCCCAGAGAGTGCGGTGGTGCGGGTGGTCGTCCGTTAAGCGGAGGCCCCAGGCTGCAACCTCCGCGTAGAGGCGGGTCAGTTGTGTGGTGGAGAGCTGGGGCATATAAGCGCCGATAAGGAGGTAAGGGGTGCCTGAGTGGGGAACGATTCTTAGGCCGGCTATATGGGGGATGAGGTGGGGGGGCGGAGTTAGCACGGTGGCAGACTGGAAAGAGGCTCTGCGGACCGCGAAGAGAACGCCTGCATTGGGTAGGGGCACAGTTGAGTGGCAAGGGCGGGAGCTTTTGAGGTGGTATTGGGGAAGGGCTATGCGCCAGCGCGACTTGTGTGTGTTGTGTGGACCCCGTGAGTGTGGTGATGGATTTGCATGATTTGAGGATGAAGGAGGATGAGGTGGCTCTGAGGAGGACTTGTGGCCACGAGGTGATGTTACTTTTCCAGAGGGGGGTGAGGCGGGGTAGGAGGGAGGCGTGTGTTTTGCGGGGAGAGAAATCGCAGTAGGCTTGTTTATATGTGTGAGGGTCGGTGATGTGTGTGGCTTTGTCCCGGAGTGAGGCGAGGAGGGCGTTGTCTTGAGTGGTGAAGTGGGCGCGGATTGTGGAGGCGATAGGGTTGGTGAGGGAGAGTGGAGGGATGTTGTGGAATAGGGTGCCCGCATCGCGTTGAGCTCGGACTAAGCACTTGAGTGTGGGTGGGGTGTAACATGTTGACATGATGGATTCCGAGGGCCAGTGGGAGTACGTGGTGGATAGGGTGCGTATGTGTGCGCGGGCCATGTGGCCTCTGTAGCCCGAGTTGTTCATGATTTTATGTAGGTGGCAAACTGTGAGTTGTGCGGCGTGGGCTTTGAGGGAGGGGAGGCCGTATCCTAGGTCTGAGGTAGGGCGGTGAAGGGCGGTGCGGGGAAGGTTACGTACCGAGGAGACGGCGGAGCGGAGTGCGCGGCAGATTTGTCCTTCGAGAGTGTCGAGTTGGGAGTCGGTGAAGAGGCCAAGCTGGAGGGTGAAATGCTTTCCGATGAGGAGTCCACGGATGACCCTGATTCTGCGGGATTGTGTTAGTGGGGAGGTGGAAAGGGTGGTGATGAGGGATGCAGTGGTGCGTTTGAGTTCTTGCCAGTGTTTGGTGAAGTTGAGGGAGGTGTTGAGTTCTACCCCTAGGACACGGTATGTGTCCCTGGGGCCAATGGAGGGGATGGGGGCCGGGGTTGAGTTTAGGGAGATGAACTGTGTCTGCAGGCGGGATGCGAGGAGGGTAGTGTTGGCGAGGGTGAGGGCGTTGCCTGTGCGCCAGAGCGCGCCGGTGATGCAGCATTTGCGGATGTTGACGGTCATGCCCGTGTAGGCGCTGAAGAGGGAGAGTTTTCTGAGCTGGATGGTCATGTTGGGGGTCGAGCCCGTGGCAAGGCTGAGGTCGTCGGCGAATCCGTGTCCTGGGTATGTGGCTGTGGGTTCTGTGGGGTCGACGTTAGTAGCGGGGGGGCCTGGGCGGTATCCCCGGCTTCCCACCGTGAGCCAGCGAAGAAAGGGTTCAAGGAAGAGGGTGAATAGAAAGGGGGAGAGAGTGTCGCCCTGGAGGGTTCCGCGATTAATGTCTATAGAAGGGGTGGGGCCATGTGGTGTAATATAGTCTGTGGTTGAGACCCCGTAGAGGTGTTCGCATGTGTCGACAAAGGTGGGGGGCATACCGAGTTGACGCATGTGTTTGAACATGATACGGTGGTCCGCGGCGTTGAAGGCGCCTTTGAAATCGGCGTACATGACGTAGATGTCTTTGTTGTGGAGTTTCGCGTCCTCCATTGTCATAATGAGGGAGGAGAGGGCGTCGTGGATACTGCGGTGTTGTCGGAATCCGTCTTGTTGGTCGCTGAGAATGCCGTGGGTTTCGGCGTACTTCGAGCCTGCGTCTTTGATTAGTGCTGTCCATAGTTTAAGGAGGTTATTCATGAGGGCGATAGGGCGGTAGTTATCGAGGAGGGAGGGGTCGCCTTTTTTATGTAGGAGGCATGTTGTGCTGTGGCACCAATCAGGAGGAGTGTAGGATTTGTGTGCTAGGAGGGAGAGGAGAGAGAAGAGGGCGGAGCGGGTCGCCGGTGGTAGGAATTTGATGATTTCATTGGGGATACCGTCGGGGCCGGGGGCTTTGCCGGTGCCTAGGGAGTTGAGGGTTTTATCGAAAGTGTCGCGGGTAATCATGTCGGCAAGGGTGAGAGAGGGGTCACCGCGGGGTTCGATGGTAAAGTTGTCGGGGTTGTCGGGGAGCTCCCATGGGGGGGTGGGTAGTTCGTGTGGGGTGGCGCAGCCGAGTTCGGAGACGAAGTGAGAGTGTACCGCGTCAATGACGGCTGAGGGAGAGGATGCGGTGGTTTTATCGGGTTTGGTAATGCGGTGGAGGGTGGAGGCGGCGCCGGCGGGGGGTAGGAGGCCGCTTTTAATTTTCAATCGGCGGTGGGAGAGTTTGGGGCAGGTGTCGTAGGCCGCATTGGCTCGAGTTTTCATTGTCTTTATCTTATCCGTGGTGGTGGCGTGAAGGAGCTGGCGTATGCGTGCTTGGCACTGTTGTTTGATGGCGTCAGGGGAGAGATAGTCGGTTGTGTTTAAGAGGGCTTGGGCGATGGGGAGGGGGCCGTTATTTTTGCTGCATTTACGGAGTTTGAGTATGTGAGTGCGTGTTTTATTTGTTAGCCAAGTAGGGTCATGGGACGCTTGGGGTGGGCGGGGTTTCTTGGCGGGGAGGAGGGGCCAAATTGTGGCTGCGTGGTTCATGTGATGGGAGAGGAGTGTGGTGAATTGTGAGGCTAGGGTGTCGAGGGTGTCGGGGGAGGCCGAGGTGTGTGAGGTGTTGAGAATTTCTGCGTGGAGGGCGGCCGTTTGGTTGATGAGGTCGGGGGTGCTGGATTGGTACGCTTTTATGTGGTCGGGTGAGAGGGGAAGTCGAAAGGTGAGTTTGCGCGTTGTGTGATGTGTGTGGGGGTGGGTGCGGGGAGGGGGAGGGTGTGCCATGAGGGAGAAAGGGGCAGGGATGACGAGGTGGATTGCAGAGTGGTCAGTAAAGTGGGAGGGGGAGGGGAATATCGAGCAAGAGGATGGTGGGAGGGTGTGAGGTGAAGGAGGCGTGGTGAGCCAGTGGTCAAGGCAGCCCCCGCTGCGGGGGAAGGTAGGGATGGGGTCGTGGAGGGGGTGGAGGTGGGATTTGAGAAGGGAGGTGAAGGCGGGTAGTCCTGTACCTGTGTCGGTGGTGGATTGGAAGTCTCCTCCCCAGAGAGTGCGGTGGTGCGGGTGGTCGTCTGTTAAGCGGAGGCCCCAGGCTGCAACCTCCGCGTAGAGGCGGGTCAGTTGTGTGGTGGAGAGCTGGGGCATATAAGCGCCGATAAGGAGGTAAGGGGTGCCTGAGTGGGGAACGATTCTTAGGCCGGCTATATGGGGGATGAGGTGGGGGGGCGGAGTTAGCACGGTGGCAGACTGGAAAGAGGCTCTGCGGACCGCGAAGAGAACGCCTGCATTGGGTAGGGGCACAGTTGAGTGGCAAGGGCGGGAGCTTTTGAGGTGGTATTGGGGAAGGGCTATGCGCCAGCGCGACTTGTGTGTGTTGTGGTTAGTTTCGGTGAGGATAAGGATGTCCGGACGGTGTGAGGTGGAGAGGTGTTCCACATCCATGATGGAGGTGTGGAGTCCGCGGGTGTTGAGGTTGATGAAGTGTAATGGTTGGGATGTGTGATGTGGGAGGATGGGGGAGGGGAGGGAGGCGGGGATGCGGGGGGGGTCATCGGGGGGTCGTTCCACGGGTGGGGGTTGGAAGGGGGGGGGGATGAGAGGGGGTGAGGGAAGAGTGAGAGCAGGGGGAGGATGTGTGGGGGGGGAGGGTTGTGTGGGGGGATGTAAAGCGGCGAGGAGGTGGTGTCGTCCCTGTGGGAGGGGGGCGGAGCGGAAGGTGTGGTTCCATAGGAGAGTGTGGAGGGAGTACACGGTGGACCGGGGGTCGAAGGGGGGGGGGCTGTAGTGTTGGTCCGGGGGGGCTGTGGCGATGAAGTAGGTGTGGAGGAGGGCGTGGGTGCCGCATGACCACGCGCTGTCGGAGTCGTTTTGGCGAGGCGGGTTGAGGAGAAGGAGGGTGCCGACAGGAGGGGGGGGAGAGGAGTTCCATTCTGAGAGGAGGTTGAGAGAGCGGGCGAGGAGGTCGGACGGGGGGGGGTGGTGTAAAGAGTCTATCCAGGTGGCGGAGGAGTGAGTAATGTGAAGGAGGCCGAAGTGAGAGTTTTGCCATGTGAGGACAAGGAGAGAGTGGTTGGGCGTCCCCGGACAGGGGGGGTAGCCGCGGTTGGCGAGGT
>JAPMLY010001671.1:0-89785 GCA_026401115.1 Tetraselmis chui
AAGTCACAATAGGCCATTGGACATGGCCATACACCCTCCTCCCACAAACCCTAGGGGACCCCATACCCTACAGATACACCAACCTCAAATCCGACGCACACACCCACAGCACAAAACACACACACACTCCTCTCTCGCAAACAACCAAACACGGAGCCCTCCTCGCCCGCGCCGCGAAGGACGGCGCCGATTTTTCTTACCACAAAAAACACTCAACCCTCACAAATATCCAGTTCACACACAAACAAGAATTCATGTGGGGCGTCCACAACACCCGCCTACTTACTCACAACCTCACCCTGCGCTGCCCCCTATGTGGTCAATTCACCAGCAACGGCCACATGGCCGGTAACTGCCCCTCTATGTCTGGTCTAAGACAGGACCGACACAACAGCGCTCTGCAACTCCTACTCTCCCTACTGGAACGCCACAACGGAGGACGCTGGGAAACCATCACCGCAGACTTCGGTAACAAACCCATAAAATCGTTTGCTTCCCCCACCCCTGCCCACACTCCACTTGACTGCCACCCACCTCACCCCACCCACATGCCCACCCGACTTGTTGCTGCTGACGAAGGTCTCTCGCCTGACTCCCTAACCTCATGCCCCGCCGTCCTCCCCCCTGAGATTCTCCCCCCCCTGCTTCGTCCCCCTGCACACAAACCTGACTTCATCCGCATCCTCGAACCCCGATTCGTTGGTCACTCCAACGGTCGCCGTCGCTACGCGTCCATAAAAAATATTCAGATAGGGGAATGGAAGTACTGCACAGACAACAACCTCTCCCACACAGCCGACCTCATACGTGACAAATACACACCCCTTGCGAACGCCATCAAAAACCACTGGCCAGGCACAGTGGTCGACATCCTCCCCATAGTCATGAGCCGCACAGGTACACCGCACTCCTCCACCATCACGAGTCTCACCTCCCTTCTCACCGCCCGCACCGACCCTCCTGATAAACTCGTCTCCAAAACACATCTCGACACATCTCGCATTCTTGCACAACTCCATACGCATACTGTCCAATGGCTGCATCACCTCCTACGCATATACCGCATCAAGTCCCGCACGACCTCCCGCCGCGCATCCGCACATTGCCCCCTCGCACGACCCTGAATGCACACAACCTTCGCCTCTACTTGCACCCTCCCCGGGGGGGAGTAAAACCCCCGAACACCCTTGGAGAGGTTGGATTAGGTGGTTAACGGTCTAGCCCTGACTTGTAAGTTCCCTGTATGGTATAGTTGGGAGGGCCCAGAGACAGCAGCCGACGCATCCGGCTTTTGGTGAAAAACCGGCGCATACGGTACATGTTGTAAACAATTTCAATTTCAATTTCAAATGCGTCTCACGGGGGGCAAAGGCGCTCACCTTACGCGCAAGATTAGACCGTGTGCTCGACAGTCTTTACTTTCTGCGATACCCATCCAAGGGTTGTTGGTATCCAACGCCAGTCGGCCACCACTTGGGAATCTACATCGACACAACGTCATGCTACTTCTACGTTCTAGAGAAGAAGCTATTCAAAATCGCCCAATGAGCCAAGCATCTCGTCACTCGTGCCACACGCAACGGCCGGTGGCTGCCCACGAAGGACTTGTAGTCATTTGTGGGACATGCCCAATACATATTATTGGCCATTCTTCCACTCTTCCTTCTCCGCGAATTACTCTCCGTTGTCGGGGATACATATTGAGGACGTGTCCGCCTAGTGTTGCGGTTAGCCTCCTCAAGCTAAACGCTAGCACAAATCAGTTCTAATTTGTCTAGTTCTGTCGTTGCAAGATGGCAAAATGATGTTTGTGAGGATGTTTCACTGCTTGTACTTTAGCAATATATATATTGTAAGTAACAAAGGAATTGTTAAATGGTTCTATCATCTCCATCTATTGCTTTGGGCTTAAATAGCTTTCTGCCCAGATAGCTTACGCGTGCTTGCTTCGCTTACGTGTCAGGCGTTAGGGTTGTCTAACCGTCGTCATATGTCCATAGACGCGGCTCGTCTAGCATTGAGAATCACGACGCGGCTCCTTCTGCATCGGAGAACTCGCTTAGGCGCGTCATCTGGCTAGTTAGATTAACTGTGCGTACCTATACGTACCGGGAGGTACTGGTCGTACAATGTGCATTAAAACCCTTGTGAAATCTTGCAGTAGTGACGTACCCACGTTGTACGTCCATCCGATGGAAAAGCACGAATTGGAATTAGTAACGAATACATGTACAATGTCATGCAATGTACTGTTGTAGGACTGTACTCGCCACACTAGCTCCTCAACTAGCAGAGGAGACATGCAGTGGTGAACACATGTGCCAAGTCAATCAAACGGCAAGCCCTTCCACAAGCCCGTCGAGACCGCATAGATGCACACGGACAAATCTGGCTAAGGATGGGGGGCGCTTCTAAACGACCAACCGGAAGCACGAGGGCTCTAGTGAGATGAAAACGTGAAGCATCACAATATTTGGAAGGAGCTCAAGGCCGTCGGCCACACCGTGGAGAGCTTTCTACTACATTTGCCCGCCCGCAACGTCTTCATGTAAGAAGACAACCCGGCAGTCTATCATATTCTGACATGGCTGATCTCACGTTTCCCGGCCGTGATGGAGGAGGTACGGCGCATTTGGTGCCTACTCGACACAAACAATGTAATCTACGCCCCCGCTTCATTCATTAAGCGGCCAATGTATGGCTTTCCAAGCTCAGCTGACACCTCGATAGCGACGACTGGAAGTTAGACCCGGTATTTTTCGAGGAACTAAATGTCCGGTTCGGCAAGCACTTGATCGACCGCTTTGCGTCGGCTCTCAACACCCCCCTACCTCGTCACAACGCAAGCTGAACCCTACATGCGAAGTTATGGACTCGCTACACCTTACGGACGCGAAATGGCGCTGAGAGAACATTTTTTGCAACCCCCGTGGTCTTTACTCCCCAACCTCGTGCGAAAGCTCAGGCACATCGGCGAGGTCGACATAGTGGTCGCCCTTATATATACATGCAAGGCCTCACATCAGCGCTTATTGAGATGGCCTCCAAGAAAGAAGTCGTCGCCCCATGTCCCATCTTATTCCAGCCATGATGGCGGGCGTTTCGCGGTACAACCGGCATCCGCGGTACAACCAGTCCTCACTCGCCCGTCATTTTATTCCGGGTTCTCTTTCGGCATGGGTGTATTTACGCAGGGGAGTGGTGACCGTGACATTGTCGCTCTTTATTGGTGTGCACTATGCGCCGAGAATGCCAAAAAGCGGACACGCAGAACCGAGCCTAGGCACAAAATGGAGGTCATAGCCCACACCAACCCGTGGATTGAGACGATGGAATCATGCATGACCAAGGTGGTGGGTGCGGACGCTCTCGGAGCCAAAGCCATAGCCCTCCTAGCCGCAACATCGGCACCCAACACGGCATCCACATACGGCAGTACTATCCGCCGGTACTTCGATTTCTACAACGACTACATGCTCGTGCCACTCGCTGCTACACCCGCACATATGGCCAAATCCGTTGCTTATTGAGGTCAGCTCGAGATCGTCAAGGCATAAAGCCTAAAGCCCTACCTATTAGTAGTCAACGGCTTCATTAAGGACCACGGCCTCAAAGCGGTGGCAGTCGGCGACCTCGCCAAGGACACAAGGGGACTTGTGGCATTACAAGTCACAATAGACGAAACACAAGTCCGCGTACATCTACCCGCAACAATCGTCCTCCAATCCTTTCGTATGGCACAAGCCCTAGCTACGAGTCCAGCTCAACGTGAAGATGACCACGCGCTAGGACTACACAGAAGTACTGCACGCGAACACAATCAGCTCATTCGCGCGTGCACAATAGTCGTACTATTGTACTTGTTCTTTAGTCGCGGCGGGGCATGACTCGACTGCTTAACCGGGAACCGCGTCGCCTCCCATGAAAACGGGCTACGATCGTACCATCGTACGAGAGAGGGCAAGCGCGGAGTATCAACGGAGCGAAAACTCCTGTCTCATCTACCGGCTAACGCACACGCCGAGGTACTCGAGGTGCTGTTGTTCTTCGATTCGATTCGACGCACGATCTCATGCGCAAAATTTCGAGTGGCGTGCTTGTCAATGGACTTGTCAGAAAAGCACACGATATGGACCACGAACACCCTCACATTATGGGTGCACGAAATTACGACAATCCTACAATTTCAACCCCCATCATGATTCAGCTCAACATCTGATTCCTTACGAAAAGGATTTGCAACAACCGCCTATCTACATCGTCGGAGTGACGTTACAGAAAGTAAACTACTTTGGCGGTGGTCGACGGAGGCGAGTGTGGTCCTCGGCTACATCGACCCGACTGTCATGGCATGACAAGTAGAGTGGTTATTCTTCGTTTCCTTAACACCACGGGGTCGTGGTCAGCCTACGATCAGCCCGCCCAATGGCCACAACATTGCAAACGGATACCCCTACTTGTAAATAGCCATATTGATATTACAGAGGTTTCAATTTCACATTGGGCGAGAATAAGTCGGACGTTGCCACGACGTTACAAATTCTAACCGCTAGATAACGCAGATTACAAAGGTGAAACACGGAAACAACGCTACCCCTGCATGACGCGCCGACACACAAAGGTCGTCCACCTTATGCCTTTGCGCGAGCAGAGCTCACGCAACCCTACGCCCTCTCAAAATCCCTCAATTAGCGTACGTACCGAGTCATGTGACCATTGCGATCAAAAACTGTAAGAGATCAAAAAATTGTCAGACGGTACGGGTACTTTCCCCCTATTCTATATAAGTGATATGATGGATGCTTCTTATGATTTTAAAAATTCTTACAAGAAAAAGCAATGGAGGCCACCAAGCAAAAAGAAGAAAAGAGGGAAAAACCCTAAGCCCGAGGAACATGAAGGCATGCTTCATATAATCAAATTAGTTATGGTCATATTGATTTAAATCTAGAGGTTTGCATATCCAACTCCCATGTGTACGGGACAGTGACACTAGCGGTTACTATTACCGTTAATAGCGGCGCGTCGCACCAGGGCAACCACCTTGCCTTGGCAGTTAGACGCAACCAACGACTAACGACCTCCCCAACGGTCAACTCTAGCTAGCCCTCGACTCATAAGCCGGAACTAGCCACGAGCCTAGCACTCTCTGCTTTCGCGCTCAGCCAATCTAGGCTTCGCGCGAATACATTCTCGACTCTCGTAGTCGAGCAGGGTGTCAGTTTACCATCGTCCCATGCGCACTCGAGCGTCACGCGACACTTCCCCTCATTTTGCTACGAAGTTACGCATCATGCAGCCTGGACAGTCTACGTCAGCCGCAGCGGCCGACCCTCACGCTACCTCGATCGAACAACGCACAGCCGAACATATTCGTACGGCAGTTTTGGCTTCGGAACAACGGTTGGGGACTTGTTCTGAACAGCGACGCCAACTACCAAGCCCGCGGTTTCTGGAGCGATGCAGACCGACTACATCACATAACGTGGAAGGAACTTCGCCCAGTCCGACACGCCGTCAAGTCTTTTCTCCCCCAGCTCAAAGGCTGGCGCGTCCTACTACACGAGGACAACACGGCAATGGTCGCTGCGCTTACAAAGCTTACCTCCCGGTCACCAATTATGATGACCAAGCTACGCCGCCTATGATTCCTGCTCGATACCAACGACACCCATATCCGCCCGCGCTACATCCGGTCAGCGGCAAGCGTGTGGGCCGATACACTCAGCCGCGAAGTGGACACCGAAGACTGGCAGCTTAACTCGCGCATGTTCGCACACCTACAATCCTTGTGGGGACCCCACACTATCGACCGTTTCGCGTCCATGCAAAACACTTACCTCCCACACTTCAACGCCCATTGGCGGGACCCGCAGTGTGAGGACTTCGACTGCCTACGCCTTCCCGACGCAGCATGGCGACGCGAAAACAACTATTGCAACCCTCCCTGGACCGCTCTACCTACACTCGCCCCCATGCTCGGCCAAGAACAAGCCCTAGCAACCGTCGTCGCCCCCTACAAGCCCAACAAAACGTGGTACCACGCCCTACAACGCCTCGCTTGTGCAACGGTACACTTCCGAGCGACACGCGACTTGTTCTTTCCCGGCATGCTAGGCACGCGCGAGGGGGTCGGGCCACCCGCTTGGAGCATCGTGGATTTTCGGCTAACACCCCGTCGTGGCTTTACACCCGCCGCGGAGCCATAGGCAAGGCGCTTAGCCCGGCCCCTAGGTGGATTGCCGCATCGCCGGTACACACACCCCGTACATGCCCGCCTCGCTACCGCCTACATATCGACGCTCTCCACGCCCCTTGGTCCTCCTCTATGGCCGACACGTATCAATCCCTCTTAGGGACCGATACGGTAGGGGTTACGGCTGTCACCCTCCTCAGCAACTCCCTAGCGCCCTCTACATACGCGAATTACGACAGCGCATTGCGCCAGTTTTTCGTTTTTTATACAGAGGAAGGAATTTCCCCTTTACAAGCCACGCCGGCCTCTATGGTCCGCTACACCGCATGGTTAGGCCTGCTCGGCACAGTAGCCGCCAGCTCTCTGCAACCTTACTACTCAGCGGTGAATAAGTTCTTTCGCGACCACCAGCGGCCACCTATCGCGGTGGGGGAATTACTCGCCGACGCGAGGCGGGGCCTCGAAATGCTACAACGCCGCCTCGTTCAGGCCGACACACGACTCTCGCTACTCCGCGCCCGTTGCCCTTGACATTCTACTGGCAGCCAACACGCTACGTGACAACCTTGCGTGGTCGCCCGCTGCCCTACCACTACTCCAGCGCTTTCGCGCCTGTTTAGCGGTACGCGTAAATTACACATTTTTCTGTCGCGTAGAAACATGCGCCCGCTGCCTGACCGGGGACCTCATTGTCGACCGACCCTCTCAGCAAATTTGTGTTTTTGTCCGCAAGTCCAAAGGGGACCAACGCCGCGACGCCCGCGACAAACTCGTGCTCAGAGTCCCGATACTAGCGAACCCCATCTTAGCCGACCTCATGACCTACTACACGCAGCAACGCCACGCTTTGTGCACAACATTCTACAAGCGCCCACCCCCTTCCGCTTTCTAGAGCTTCTTACCTGCCGAAGCCTCCGCCGAATGGGAAGCCGCTGCCACACTTTCCGCATGGCTCGCCCTCGCCCTCCGCACGGTCAACACCTCCGCTCCCTCCGGCTTCAAGTGGATATCGCACAGCCTCCGGAAAGGGGCCGCGTCCGCTGCCAGCTGCATCGGCGCCCCCCTCCCCGTTATAAAATATATGGGTGGCTGGGCCAAAACAGCTCCGTGACCGAAGGAAAGTACATTGACCCAACCATGACCCCTACACTTGTTGCTTGGCGTTTCTTCGGCTGGCTCGCCCCGTCCCCCCCGCAACACTAGTTTTGGTTGTGCAAGCCTTTGGCTTTAGGTTGCTAGCAAAACGTGCCCTAGGGTAAATGGTCAGATTGATTCGAATATAGAGGTTTGCATATCCAACTTGCATGTTTACGGGACAGTGACACTAGCGGTTATTGTTACCGTTAATAGCGGCGCGTCGCACATGCATGGCAACCACCTCGCCTCGGCAGTTAGACGCAACCAACGACCAACGACCTCCCCAACGGTCAGCTCTAGCTAGTCCTCGCCTCATAAGCCGAAACTAGCCACGAGCCTAGCACTCTCTGCTTTCGCGCTCACCCAATCTAGGCTTCGCGCGAACCCACCCACCCATCCCTATCATCCTGCGCTAATCGTCCCCGAGGCCCCGCCTGTGGGTGCCTTTTGGCCAAATTGTAAGCAAGCTGACATCTTTGGCAAGACGTGCCCTAGGGTAAATGCATTAATTCTTGACGATATGCAGATACCCGTACAGTACATGTACGAGTACTATCGTTGATATGCGCTGCGCGCCTGATGCTGATGCTGGTCAGCGAGCAGGCGTTGCTACATATATTTATATTTATGGAATTGTCCTATAATTGTCCTATAATTGTCCTATAATTGTCCTATAATTGTCATATGTCCAAAAGTGTCATTTTGTAATCACGCGTGACTCTTAGCAGCTGCCGCCATGTGGAAAGAGTCACGCGTGTTGATTACGAGACTTTTCTGTCATTTTCGCGAAATATATTTCATTTCTTACAATTTCAAAAGTGACAAACCCCAGCTGATAACCCAGCTGAACCCTGTCACTAAACCCTGCTTAGGTCAAAGATGCAAACCCTATATATGAACCTAATTTGTACCGCGCATAGCATGTCACATTCATTATACAGTACTTCGAATGACGTGTATTTCAGCTGAAAATTTTAGGGTTTTACTGTACAGGGTTTTCATATATTTAGGGTTTTCAATTGCGAAAATCGCGCAGTGTTTTCGCGTACTTTGCGCCATCTTCGCGTGTCTCGAGTTTGCTCAAAACGCCCAAGGCTCACGCGAACTCGCAAAGTGTCGCGGAATCACGAAAAGCTCGCGGAATCTCTCAAACCTTCCGAAAGCCACGCGAATCGCTCATGGTTGCGCGAACCAATTTTGTTGACAAAAAGGTACCATTTGCAAGATTCTTCTATAGACATCATCTGGCAAATGGTACCTTTTTGTCAACAAAATTCGAAGCTTCTCTTTATCACCCCGCCCGCCTTGGGCGATTTTCGCCCCCGCAGTACTTCAGCAGAACCGCGTACGGTACTGTATCGAAATGACGTGTATCATCGCAGCACACTGCTTGATTTATTTATTTCGCGCGCGCGCATTCCGCGGGCCTCACCAAAAAGTGATGCAGTACTTTATTATGATATCGCATGTACAGGTACTCGCTTCGCTTATTCCGATATCTGGAATTGACGATAATACAAATAACGTGACTCTCAAACGCACCCGCGACAGTACTTTAGCAGAACATACCGTGACTCTCAAACGCACGCAGTCACGTGATCACGCAGCACGAGAACGATAGTAGTTTAGTGTAGAACATACCGTGACTCTTAAACGCACCCGCGACAGTACTTTAGCAGAACATACCGTGACTCTCAAACGCACCACTATTACTCAAGTGCCCATCTTGCATTGCGATCCATCGAACGGCGACACGCCCTCCTTGAATCGCTGAATCTCCACGAGCGCCTTTTGCCGCGGAGCGCGCCCCTTCTTCAATAGTTGCTTGAATTCTTTGAAGCGGATGCCTTTCTCGAATAACACGAGGATATCAATTACATCGTCGGTGAAGCCCGGGTACTTCGCTTTAAAGTATTTCCTATCGAACACGGGCTCGTTCTTGTAGTCGAAGGCCGATATGTCTAAAAACGCCTTGCTCAAATATTCTAGCTCGTCGGGTGTCATCGCACGACCAAGACTAGTTTCGCTCATCGCTACTACCTGTTACTTCTATGATGAAGGGAAAAGTGCCGCTTGAGCTGCCGCGGGTACCCCTACTAGAGCGGCTAGTGTGGCAGGAAAAGCACCGCGTGAACTCCGGGCGAATCCGCGTCGCACACCCGACGCATGTCTTGGTCTTGGCCTCGTCGCGCTTCTTGTGGCACGGGAAACAATAGACGTACTCCGGCTTCACCTCGCGCTTCCGGCACATGGGGCACGGGTTCTCCAAGCGGTTGTTGGCCATCTCCTTCCGGCACTTGCGGCAGTGCGTGTTGACGTAAACCGAAATTCGTTGGCACTTCTCGCAAAGTTTTGTCGCCGGCCGACTGCGACGAGAGGTTCCCGAGTCCTCGGAGGCGGCTTGAGAAATTGTGACGGAGATAGTTGTAGTGGACGCCATTGTTGCCGGCCGCTACAAAAAAGCCCGCCTTAAGCCGCGTCACTCGACGCTAGATAATTATAGGCGGTAAGAGTAACACAATGCCAAGGGCGCGCATCTATTCCGACGAGGAGCGAGCCGCGAGAGCCAAGGAGGCGCAAAAGCGATGGCAGCTCAAGAACAAGGACCGCCTACGCGAGTACGCTCGCCAGTATGTAGAGAATAATCGTGAAAAAGTCCGTGGACACGCGATGCGCTATTACTGGAGGCATCGCGATGAAATCATTGTCGCGAGAAGGGAAGAGTATCACCGCAAGAAGCTAGAGCGACTTAACGCGGCGTCTAATGATGGCGTGTGAAAATCTGTAATACTAATAATGGCCCCTCGCACTCTCCAATTCCAAGAAGTTTACTTCAACACCAAACCCCTGCACCATGTTGCTCGCCAAGCTCAAGGCGACGATTCCGCAAAGAAATTTGCAAGCGAAATACTTTCGCGAGCTCCGCGGGCCGCTACACCATGCACTAAGGTCACCTACCAACGCCACGAATACCACGTGGGCGGCGAAAACTACGAGATTGGGCGATTCTATGCTGCTCCATACCAATGCTACCAAACTATGATGCACGAGCTACGCGGCTTTGTCATTGATGGCAGGTACAAGCAGCTTGACATGAGCAATGCGCATCCAAGGATGATTGCGTCGAAGCTCCATGGCGAGTGCAAAGGTGTCATTCAAAACTATGTCGATAATCGCGACTCCATACTCGCCGAAGTTCAGCTCGCGTGCGAGTGTGACAAGCGCGTGGCCAAAGAGTTGTTTCTTCGCATCATGTACGGCGGTACACCCCGAAAGTGGTGCAACGATCACAGCTTGAAGTCCCCTCCGGATTTTGTGTATCGCTTCGCGGACGCCATCACGGGCATTGGCGCTCAACTCGAGAGCGAGAACGACGCCTTGTTCGAGAAGTGCAAGAAGATTGCAAAGCACAAGAGGGCGGCCCTCAAAAGGCAGTTTGGGGATGAGTGGCGGTCGACCGCGTTGGCGTTGTATCTGCAACACCGTGAGTCCGAGGCCATTGAAGAGACCATAGACATTCTTGCCAAGCGCGGAGTGACCGTGGTCGGGATCATTCACGATAGCGTCATTATCCCGACGAGCTGCAACGTGGACGTGGAGCTCATCAACGACGCAGTTTGTGAAAAGTTCAGCCTGGAGTTCAAATTCAAGTACGAGGAGTTTGCGGAATTTTGTGTGGCTGGGATCCGAGCGGCAATGGGTGGTCTTCATGCAGCCTAGGTGGGTTAAAGTGAGCCACGCCCATATGGTGAAAATTATCTACGACACGTTGGTCGGGAGCTTCACACAGTTTGCCGCAAAACTTTCTTCGGGTGACGTGCAAGCGGAGGGCGTCTCCATGGCGCCGGTGTTGAAGAAGCTGCAAACCATCTCCTTCAAAGAGTCCATTGAAAAGGAGTTGCGCAGCGTCTACGACGTCTTGGATCCTCAACTGTGGCTCGAGAAGCTCGACGAGGTCACCTATGTGATTGGCTTTGAGGATGGCGTATACGACTTTCGGGAGAAGCGGTTCCGCGAGGGCTTGCCGGAGGACTTTGTGACCATGTCATGCGGCCATTCCATCCACACCCGACCCGACAGCTCCATTCAGGCCAAAATTGCCAAGTTCTTTGAAGACGTGATCCCCGACGACGAGAACCGCGAGTATCTTTTGAACATGCTAGCTTGCTCGATTCACGGTGATCGCCCGAACGATGACCTCCTAATTTGCCAAGGGAGAAGCTCTAACGGCAAGTCCACGATGATCCGCATGCAAGGAGCAGCGCTCGGAAACTATTTCTATGGCCCCGACGTGAAGATGTTTTTGCACACCAAGAACAACGACTCAATTCTGTCGTCCGAGACCGCAAAACTGAAGGGTAAGAGGTGTTGCATGCCAACAGAAGCCAATCCGGGATCGGTCTTGAACACGCAAAAGGTCCGACAAGTCACAGGAGGCGATCTGATCCAATGTCGTGACTTGCACAAATCGGCCATCGAGTTCACCGCGCGAGCCCTCCTTATCATGGGGTTCAACGACGTTCCATCCGTGTCCGATTCCTCGCAAGCCATGGAGCGCAGAATGAGGATTCTCAAGTTTGAGCGGCGTTTTGTTGAGCACCCCACGGAGCCCCATCACTTGCCCATTGACAAGACACTCCGAGACTACGTGAGCACAAAGGAAGTTGGCGCCCAAATGATGCTCATGCTCATCGATCGATTCAACCGATATGGGTTTGCCTTCTCGACCCCCGAGCCGATTCTCCAATTTGCAAAGGACTTCCTTGCGGAGAACGACGTGCTTCAAGAGTTTCTGGACGAGCACGTCACCTTTGTGCACTCTTCCCTTGGCAAGAAGCTGTCATTGATGGACATTTTCACCAAGTTGAAGAGGGGCAAGTACGCCGATCTTGTCTACGTCCCGCGGCCTCAAGACCTCTCGCAGATGCTGCGGAACAAGGGGTTGGCCCTGAGGCGTCACACGAACAAGACATACTTGTGGGACGCAACCCTCAAGCACTCGGAGTGTGACTTTGTGGAGGCATGAGACATGGGGTAGATGGGGAGTAACCTGTTAACCTCTATAACCTCTCAGAGGTTTTTTAAATTCCCAGACAATGTAATTTAAAACTTTCAAAATTTTCTCTAAGACTTTTCGAAAATTTTAAACTTCTTGCAATCAGGTTAATCTAGTTAATACTTTAAATTTAAAAAAGTAGTATATAGTCCTTAGTACGTGATTGCTACGTGAAATTCGAAAAGCACGTGAATTTTCAACGATTAACCTGATTTGAAACAGGTTAACATAGGGTCAATACAGGTTAACACAAGTGCAACCGGGGCGCCAAGAAGTGTCTCCCCCTTTTATCCGCTTTTACAAAGAAATGAGCTTCTCGCTGCATTTGGACACCAAGTTTGCGGACCAGACGTTCGGCGACAACTCGGCCGTGTTCTTCCTCTCGGAGCCCATCGTGCTGCCCTCCGACGTCTACGAGTGGCACATCTCGATCCCGCACGCCACCATCCCCCTGTCGCATTGGGTGATCACCGAGGAAAACAACCTGTTGCACCTGGAGTTTGCGGAGGAGGACCGGTTCATCGCGCTGCCCCTCGGCAACCGTTCGGTCGACGAGCTAATTATCTACCTCAACGACGAGCGCCTCTTGGACGGCTTCGAGGCCAGCTACGACGAGGCCATAAACCGGCTCGTGATAGCTTCGAGCGAGCCGGACGCCACCCTCGCCGTCGGGGATTTGACGACCTGCGCCAAGCTCCTGGGGCTCCGCCCTACCGACGCGTCCGTCGACGGCGTGCTCGTGGGCGGACGGGGCGTGGACCTCTCCGGCACCTCCTCCATCTTCATCCGGTCGAACCTGAGCACCCGCAACCGGGACCCGGTGACGCGCGCCCAGTCCAACGTCCTCGCCAAGGTGCACGTGTCGCGGAACTTCAACGAGATCGAGTACCACTCGTCGGGCGTGCAGTTTGCCATCTCCGACCGGTCCATCAGCGTCATCCTCGTGTACCTCACCGACGACGAGCAAAAGAGCCTGGACTTTCACAACGTCGACTACTCGCTCACGATCGAGTTTGCGCTAAAGCGGAAGGAGCGCATCGCGCACGCCGTGGACTGCCGATTATCTGGGGTGATGTTTAACAGGAATGAATCGCAACCCGGAAACGCTGCGCCCAAGAAACCTGCCGATGCGGCGGGCGATCCAAGTGGACCTGACGGAGGTGAACGAGAAGCTGCGCGAAGTGGAAGCGCAGCACGCGATTGACGTCCTAGCCCTCGAGGCGCTCACAGACACGGTGACGGGGTTTTCCGACAACTTCAGCGCGGCGAACATCCGCACCGATAACATCACAACGATCGGGTTTGACACCGACATATCCGTGGGCGCGTCACTCTTACCGACGACGGTTCCGGTGTTGGGGCCGATTCACTCACTCGGCAGCGAATCCCACGAGTGGAAGACTGTGCACGCCGAAGAGGTTATGCTTGCTGGAGTGAGCTTGAGCAATACATTAGGGGGATTGAGGGAGGATATAGACGCCATCGAGGATCAGCACCTGAAAGTGGAGGGAGACGGGCTCATCGGCGTGGACCAAAACAAACGCGACTTCGGGGCGTTGGACTATCCGTGGTGGACCATCTACACAACCGACATCACCGTTAATGACAGCATAAATGCCAACATGCTGAAATCCAGCCGCTCGGATACCGATGACATCACGGTGTACGCCAATCTCGTGCCAAATGACACGGACATCGGTGGGAATGCGATTGGGACGGATACAAAGCCGTGGCAAACCGGGCACTTCCACGATGTGTATGCTAAAAATCTATTTGGTCAAAACGCGGAAGGATACTCTCGTCGGGCGCTGCTCGACGGGGACCAAAACGTTAGCTCTACCATTACCCCAAAGGCTGAAACGCAGGTGGATATAGGATCGACATCGAGACCTTTTAGCAAAGCCTATTTTACGGACTTGTACGGGCTAGACGCCTCCGGCACGCCACGGAGGGCGCTATTAGAAGGGGATACAGAGATTGTCCCAGGTCCACCCGGTCCAGCCGGCCCCAAAGGCGACCCTGGCAACGATGGTGCTAAAGGCGATAAAGGCGACCCTGGTAACAACGGTGCCAAAGGCGACCCCGGCAATGACGGCCCACCAGGCCCCAAGGGCGACCCTGGTAACAACGGTGCCAAAGGCGACAAAGGCGACCCCGGAAATGACGGTGCTAAAGGCGACAAAGGCGACCCCGGAGATGTCGGTCCACCAGGCCCCAAGGGCGACCCCGGAGATGACGGTGCCAAAGGCGACCCAGGCCCCAAGGGTGACCCCGGTAATGACGGTGCTAAAGGCGACAAAGGCGACCCCGGAGATGACGGCCCACCAGGCCCCAAGGGCGACCATGGTAACAATGGTGCTAAAGGCGACAAAGGCGACCCCGGTAATGACGGTGCTAAAGGCGACAAAGGCGACCCCGGAGATGACGGCCCACCAGGCCCCAAAGGCGACCCTGGTAACAATGGTGCTAAAGGCGACAAAGGCGACCCCGGAGATGACGGCCCACCAGGCCCCAAGGGCGACCCCGGCAACAACGGTGCTAAAGGCGACAAAGGCGACCCCGGAGATGACGGCCCATCAGGCCCCAAGGGCGACCCCGGCAACAACGGTGCCAAAGGCGACAAAGGCGACCCCGGTAATGACGGTGCTAAAGGCGACAAAGGCGACCCCGGAGATGACGGCCCATCAGGCCCCAAGGGCGACCCCGGCAACAACGGTGCCAAAGGCGACAAAGGCGACTCCGGAGATGACGGCCCACCAGGCCCCAAGGGCGACCCCGGTAATGACGGTGCTAAAGGCGACAAAGGCGACTCCGGAGATGACGGCCCACCAGGCCCCAAGGGCGACCCCGGCAACAACGGTGCTAAAGGCGACAAAGGCGACTCCGGAGATGACGGTCCGCCAGGCCCCAAGGGCGACCCCGGCAACAACGGTGCCAAAGGCGACAAAGGCGACCCCGGAGATGACGGCCCACCAGGCCCCAAGGGC
This sequence comes from Tetraselmis chui, assembly GCA_026401115.1. Taxonomy (NCBI): domain Eukaryota; kingdom Viridiplantae; phylum Chlorophyta; class Chlorodendrophyceae; order Chlorodendrales; family Chlorodendraceae; genus Tetraselmis; species Tetraselmis chui. The sequence continues at coordinate 15,377 of JAPMLY010001671.1, forward strand.
GACCCCGGCAACAACGGTGCTAAAGGCGACAAAGGCGACTCCGGAGATGACGGTCCGCCAGGCCCCAAGGGCGACCCCGGAAATAACGGTGCCAAAGGCGACCCAGGCCCCAAGGGCGACCCGGGCCGCGATGGGACCGACGGAGGGGATGCGACGTGGCTGGATTTAAATGGCAGGCCGAATTGGACAAACTACTTCTCGCTCGGTGGCACCACGGACACCGTGACAATCGGCTCCAACAACTTCAAGAGCGGTGACTTCGCTCCCAACGGCCAAGGCGTGTTTGACCTTGGCGACCCCTACGCCCGGTGGCGGCGCTTTTACGTGGAGGAGATATACGCCGACAAGGGAATCGACGCGGGCAACAATCGCATCACGAACGTCGCAGCCCCGGTAGGTTACTACGATGCTGCAACGAAAGGGTATGTTGACGAAGCCGTAGGAACGGGCACAACTTCATGGAGCGGGATCACTGATAAACCGACGTGGTTGGCCAAGATTTCGTACGACAACATCGGACAATACATGGACCCAGTACAGACTTCAAATTTTGACATCGTATTGCATGACTCCTTGACACCGGTGTCGAACTCGACTTTCAATCTGGGGCAAAACCTCCGACGTTTTTTATTCGGCTATTTCGAGCGTGTGCGCTTGTCTGGTAACGATCCATACTATGACGACGAGGCTATCACATATGAATTCCTTCGGTCCTACGTCACTGAAAACGCACAAGGTGCATCGTCATGGAGCGGGATCGCCGATAAACCGGCGTGGGTCGACAAAATATCGTATGACAATAATGTTGACCCGGAAAACCCATCCAATTATGATATCGTGGTGAGTGACTCGATCATTCCGGCGTCGGAATCTTCGTATAGTATTGGTCGTGAGAACAGGCGTTTTGTTTATGGATATTTTCAGCGGGTGCGGGTTTCTGAATCACCGTACGACGACGATGAGGCAGTACCGTTACAATTTATGCGCGAATACGTCGCAGCGAATGCGATGTGGTCTGAATGGAGCGGCATTAGGGGGAGGCCGACATGGACGGACCGATTCAGTGGCGACACAACGGTGAGCGTAGGAAGTAATTTAGTTCCGAACGCCTCCCAACTCGATATAGGAAGTGTGTCCTTGCCGTGGAGGCACATTTATTCCTCATATCTGACTGTATATAGCTTTGCTTACTTCAGTGGATCGCGTATCCAAGGGGTAGGCGCCCCGACAAGTGACACCGATGCTGCTACTAAAAAATACGTGGATGACACCGAAACGGACACAAGATCGTACGTGGACGCCCAGAAACAGGACCTTTTGTCGCAAATTGATACTTTATCGACACAAGCGGGCCATATCATCAGCATCCTAGCGGCCGAGATGAGTGAAGAGGAGATTCCGTTCAGGGTTATATACAGCGAGGACAATAACTCCAAAATGCTGACGGTTGGTCAGGCGAGGGCCTTGCATTTTATATTTCCAGCATCTCTGCAGAATCACACGGACCTTATTACGGAAGTCAAGCTCACCTTTTCTTGTCGTAAAACGACTGGCTTTATGTTTTTAAGAGGAAGAAGCACCACAACCCTAAGTTGGGATATGACCGGTACTGATCTATTGGTACAGGAATCGTTTCCAACCTTTGGATTGTCGACCGGCCAGCTAGACGAAATATTGAATGTGAAAGTTACACTGCGTGTTACGATCGCTTCTAATGTGTTTACTGTGGCTTCTACCACTGTGAAGGTGCGTGATCGGCTCGAGCAAGATTTCACAATGTTTATGTAACTACTAGTTTTGTCATGCCGGCATGACATTTTGTGTACATTTAAACCAAAATGCAAGACCCCCCAGCTAGCGGTCCTCCTCGTCGACGTCCTCTTCCGTGTCCGTGTTGCGATAGTAGCGCGTGGTCATCGTCCAGTTGTGCTTGAACATGGGCGCAATCTCCCTCAACCTGGCCTCCGTGCCCGCGTTGTCGCCCGTGTTGACCAATTCGCTGATCATGCTGTGGCGGATGTCGAGCACGCCGACGCCGAGGGCCCTCCTGAGGATTTTCCCCGTGGTCTCCTTGTTGTTGCCCAAAAGGTACTTGGGCTTCTTGGCCTTGAGCCACTTGTCGAGCACCTTGTAAGGGCGCTCCGTCTTCTTCAGGGTGAAGAGGTACGGTTCGTAAATCTGCTTGGTCTTGAACTCCTTGATACGCATCTTCCCCGCGGCGTGATAGTACGCATTGGGATACTTGTCCATTTCCTTCACCGATCCAACCACTTTCACGGTCGCGAGCTCGCCTCGCAGGCCCTTGAGCGACGTCTGCAGAACCGCCGCGACGTACTCCGGTGAGGTGTCCCCAAATTTCCTCTTCACGCTCGTAATGCGCTTCTTGATGCTGGCCAAGCTCTCCACCTTTTGGGAGCCCGTTGCCTCGATGGCCTCCGTCTCCGCCTTCTTGATATGATAGAGCATGCGCTCGCGGAGTAGCTCGATGGTGGAGCCGTAGGCGGCTTTGAGCTCGGGGATGTACTTAGCGGGAGCGACGAGACTGTTGTAGTTGGACTTGGCCGTGTTGCTATTAGGATACGTCTCATCGATGTAGTCGGCAAAGAGGTCGGTCTTTCGTAAACACGCACCTAGGTCCTCGGCCTTGTCGCAACCGAGTGCGGTAACGAGCTTCTTAAAATTCAACGAGTACTGTTTGGCAGTACTCTTAGATATTGTCCTGCCAGTGGGTTTTCCGTTGGCATCAATCTGCGGTTTTCCCTCCAAAGTAAGGATTTTCTTTGCAAGCTCCTCGACCGATGGCAAGGGCGGCGTTGCGGGAACGCTCGGTGCCGGCTGCTCCTCTTGCTGCTCCTGCTGTTGCTCCTGCGCTTGCTGCCTTGTCGAGGACCGAGTCACGCGCCCCTCGCTTCTAGGGGTGGCCCCGCGTCCTCCACCGCGCCCTCCTACGCGTCCTCCACCGCGACCCCCACGTCCACGCCCTCCACCGCGCCCCGCCTGTCCACGCGCAGTTTCGGCGGCGGGCGCTTCCGCGGCCGGAGCCTCTTCGACCGGCGCCTCTTGGACGGAGCAAGGGGCCTCAAAATCGTAGGGAGCCGGGAGAGGTGAGAGCCCGTTGCACTTTCGAATGTTGTTGAAATCTTCGGGGGTCATCTTGTATTTCTTGAGCGTGTACGTCTGCATCCGAGAGACGGACCCATTGGCGATACGCTTCAAGAAGCGCACCTTGTTGATCCTGTCCGCATTGCTCTCGTAATGGCGCTTCTGAGCGCCTCGGCGCTTTCTAATGGCTGGGTCGACACGAGGAGGCATGGTGGCGATTGAGTAGCTGCTGTATATCTTACAGTCTGATAATTGTCTGCTTACGTTAGACGCCCGGTGCAATTTTCGCACACAATGGAAAGGCGGCAATGGTGAGAGTCCTGGATCTGTGCTGCGGTACCGGCAGCGTTCGCAAGGCGCTCGAGCGAATATACGGCCCCGGGAACTACGAGTACGTGGGCGTGGATACCGAGGCGAAGTTTGGAGCCCAAGTCCAGATGGACGTGCGGGATTGGGACTATCAGCGGAGCTACCCGACAAAGTATTTTGACATCGTGTGGGCAAGCCCTCCGTGCACGGAGTACTCCCGCGCAAAGACGCGTGGAGCCCGTCGGTTGGAGCACGCTGACTCAATTGTGGCAAGGTGCTTGGAGATCATTGCGTACTACGAGCCCCAGCTGTGGTTCATCGAAAACCCGGCAACCGGGCTTCTTAAGACACGCGAGATAATGCAGCCGCTCTCGCGCTATATTCACACGTGCTCGTACTGCAAGTATGGCCGGGATTACAAGAAAGCGACCAACATATGGACCAATCGCGAGGGCCTTGTGTTGCAGCATTGCACGAGCAACCCTTGCGACCACAAGCGACAGCACGGGATCCACTTTGCGTGCGCGCAGCGCGGCTCGAGGCCCGGCTTTGCCCGCAGCGCCAACCGCTCGGAAACCTACCAGATCCCACAGCCCTTGCTAGATGATTTACTGCTGGGGGGTGGCGCCCCCCCTCGGCGCTGATTTTCAATGGGCTCCATCGAAGATAGGCCCGGGGCGCCCGGCCAGGGGCGCTGACGCAGTAGGAGGGTTCCTGACCATTGTGAAACGCCCGTCGCGTCGGCTTCTAGCTCCGGGAACCGCACGTTGAGCTGACTGAACGGCGCCAAGCTTTTCACGGGGTAGCCGATGTGGTCCGACAGCAGCCGGTCCCCTAATGCGTCGTAGCCGCCGAGCACAAATCCGTGATACAAGTTTTCATTCAAGTGGGAGATGGGGAACTCGGAGAATTCGGGGACAAGAATGGTGGTATCCACGCGAGCCGCTGACATGCTTTTCCGTATTATGAATCATTCACACTATATTGTGTCGTTAATGGTGAACGAGATGACCACCTGCGTGTCGGCTTGCGGTCCCGCCGAAAGATTTAACCCGATAACAATTGGCGCATTGGTGTCGAATGGTAGCTCATCCTCGAGCAACCTTCTCCCCATCCGCTCTCCCGCGGTCCTGAAGAGCGACGAGATGTTCTCGAAGAAAACCTCCGTTTCCCCCGACACATGCGTGGACATGAGGCCACCGTTGAAAGCGGCGTACACGTCGCTTGTGTCCGACGAGCCCAAGGAGCTCAGAAAAGCACGCTTCATCGTCTGTATTGATTAAACGGTTCGAAAAAACACAAGCGACACGACGTAGTGCGGCTCGTAGTTCTGCGGGTCGGATACCAACGCCAAGTCCACAGCGGTCCGGAGCTGCAAATGGATGTCGGTGATCGAGTCGATGGGCACTCTCAGCTCGTGGCCCAAAACGTCACGGGAGCCCGGTTTGATGCTATACTTTTGGCCAAACATCGACTCCTCGCCCGTTCGATACGTTTTCCCGAGGTGCCCCAGCACATGGCGGTCTTCGCTGTCAACAAGCGTGGGGCACGCGACAACTATGGAGTTTGGTTGGTCTTCCTCCAACTTCTCGCATCGTATTGGAGTATGGAATTCTAGCGCCACCATCCACTTGCCGTCCGACACGTCCACGCTGCGGCTTGAATTGAGAAGGACCGGTATGCGACAGTCCACGATGGAGCCGGTGCCGTTCTTGCTGGACAACCACACTCGAAAGAAGTCGTAGGAGAAGGGGGACTTGAGCGTGCATCCGCATGGCTCCCAGAATACCAACTGGAAGGCCCATGCCTCCAAGCTGTCTGACGGGCCGACCACTTGGAAATCTTCTTCGTCGTATGCCGTTGCGCACCTTCGAAGCCGAAAGCGCATGCTCCCGAGACGCTTGACGTAGTCGTAGTCCACGACGATTCCCATGTGTGACCTGCGACAATATGGCATGTCGTGCGCAAGGCCATAGATGCCCGCGGTTGCATAATTTTGGAGCATTGTGAGGGCGCACGATGTGGCGCCGTCCCACGTTTGATAGGAGTTTGAGGCCACCATGTCCGGGCACTCGAGGAGTAGCCCCGACGGGTTGTTGTTATTCTTGACGTATCCATCGCCCTCGGAGGTGTATCGGACGACATCGCAAAATTCCACGGCGCACATCACACGCCGCCCCTCGAACCGCGCAAACTCCTTTGCGGTGTCGACTATGAAATCACCACGATGGCCGCTGATTCTCTCTTCGGAGCTCACAAATATGCGATGGACAGTCATTTATTGCGAAGTCACATTTTAAAGGTGCAATAAGCGACCATCGTAGATAGGCCAGTGTGCCCGGCCAGGGGCACATTAGAACGCGGAAGTGGCAACACCGTTCTCGATGACCATGACGGCGTCGAAGTGCGCAAAGGTGGACATTTGGAGCGCGGCGACGGGCGTGCAGTCACCGAGGAGATAGCAGTTCGTGTTTAGCGTGTTCTTGCCGCTCTCCGTGAGCGTGCTCTTGTGGCTCAGCGTCTCTAGATTCTGTCCGATGGCAAAACTGCACTGCCCGCTGCTATCCGTGTTGTAGTACGTGGCGCGTTCGATGAGCCCGGCAATATTGACGCTCCCGAGCAGATGCTGTGCCTTTTGTAGCTCCGCAAACGATTCGACGTTTTCGCGAACCGGGGTGGCCGGGATGTTTTCGCCGCTCACTTGGTAGTACCAATTCCTGAGCTGCGGGTTCACACGATTAGAGACGGACTTCTTGTGCGCGTCGGTGATGTCCGCAGCGGGTCGAAACATGGTGTACAACGTTTTCAGCGAGGAGAACCGCGCGGGGATGAGCTTGTTCAAGCGCGACTCGCCCACCGCAATAGTGTTGGTGTAGTTTGCGAAGGACTCAAAGGATATCACGTAGCGGGGATTTGCCTGCTGGATCATGCGGTCGACCTCGGAGGACACCTCGACGTACTCCAATTCTAGCTCGACATCGGTTATCTCCCAACTTGCGGCATTAGGGCTTGGGTTCACAACGCCCGCGCTTCGTAGGTCCGCGAGCGTGAGCTCAAGTCGGAGGTCCCCGCCCGTCATGATGCCGGTGGGCAGGTACTTGGACTGCAGAGGCCCGATGATCCCCGACAGAATGGGGATGCAATAGTATGCGGAGAAACTCCCGCCTTTCTCGATCTTTGTACCGGTGCGGGGAGTATCGCTCGACGAGCCATGTAAGATGTTTCCGGCCCTTGTATGGGTTTCCGTATCGGCTTGAAGGTCGTACATCATGTGGTACAACGCGTTGTATTCGTGGATCTGCTCAAGCAGATTGGAGCCGTGATAGAGCGACATGGACTGGATGAAGGACGCGGCGGTGTAGTCGGGATGGAGGTCGCCGCCAACTGACGTGTTTACCACTTTGAAGCGAAGGTATGACATGCGCGTGTTGAGGTAGTGGCCCCGACGGCCGCACGGGATGTTGAGCAGGATGGTCTGGTGGCCCGAGAAGGTCGTGCCATTGTAGGAGGGCACGCTCTGACGGTGAGTGGTGCCGGAAATAGAGGCGGGCTTGGGCTTAAATACAAGGGAATCGCTGACGGACATGTTTAAATAGGAATCAGATTATTTTTGCGCCCCTGGCCGGGCGCCCCGGGCCTTATCTTCGATGGACGCTACGAGTGGCTCATTGAAAATAAGCGTCGAGGGGGGGCGCGACCCCCCAGAATTAACCTTTTTCAAGCCCCGACTTGGACTTGTAGCTTTTATAAGCCGACCGGAGACCCGCTACCCCTCCTTTGATCTGCCCAACGCCCGCTTTGCCCCTGTCCAGCTCAGTTTTCCCCGCATTGCCGCTCAGCAAGCTTTTTCCAACATCTCCGATGGCCCCAATCCCTTGTGCAATCGCCCCAGCCCCCGCGAATCCCGCGCCAAGCGCAGGGTTGATGAATGCCGCAGCCGGCGCAGCGGTGAGAAGGGCGGTGCCCACCTTGTGCCCCAAATATGAGACCGGTCCCGCAATTTTACTCCCGATGTACCTTGCAGCGTGCCCGAGCTTGCCAAAGAATGTCATTTGTCGTCGTTTACGGTCTGAAGACAAAATTACCTTCCATTCAATTTTTTGCGCTGCGCCCCTGGCCGGGCGCCCCGGGCCTTATTTTCAATGGGCTCCATCGAAGATAGCGCCGAGGGGGGGCGCATCCCCCCATCAATTTTTTGCGCCACGACGGGCTCGCGGTTTTGACGGACCGGCGGAAGAGGCGCCTTCGGCAAACACGGTGCCCCGACGGGGGCGGAAGCGGGCATTGGACGGCATAGAAGAGCTAGTGGTCGAAGACGATCTCTCCATGAGTTGGGCCGCCGGCGCCTTCCCTTTCCTCACACGCTCGCGGTCCTCCGCTTTGGCCATCGCCAAGTTTTTGCGGAGCAATGCCGTGGGGGCGCTTGCTACGAGTCCCGCGGGGTTCCTCGTAGTGCCCGGCATGTTTCTCATGCCGCTTGTGTAGCCCTGAAATTCCAGCCGCTCCAAATCCGAGATTAGCCCTCGGCCAGTCGCCCTTTGAGTACTCGGCGGCCCTTGGCTAGTCGACGGAAACACCCCCTTCGGGTCAAAATGCGTTTGATCGCCCGAGTGCGCCGGTCCAAGCGGGCTCTTCATCTCGCGGAACATGGTCACCCGAGGCACGCGTCTCCCAAACTCCGCCGCGCTGCTCCGGTCGCTAATGCTGCTCCCGGAACTCCTTGTGCGAGGCTGAATAGCCACGCCCGTTTGATGGCCGGCTTCTAAGCGCAGGGGGTGATGATCATCAAGGCGTTGGGGGGTTGCGCCCCCCCTCGGCGCTATCTCCGATGGAGCTTCAAGGAACATGTTGGGCATCGACGTGGCAACGCTCTCTACGATCGGTGGCTGTTGATTTCGAATGGGAGATCGCATATTTTCAACGGGGACCAACGCGCCCGACCCTGGTTCGGGAATCATGCTAGTCCCGCGGCTTTCCAACTTCATTTGCGCAGTGTGGTCGCGGACGGGCGTTTGCGTGGACGCGGGGCGCGTGACGGGGGCCTGAGTGGTCCTCCCGCCGAAATCGCTCGGGATCATAGAGCCATCGGGAAGTTGTGTAATGCGTACCGGGTGGCCCATGGAGTAGGTGGCAAAGCTGTGAGGCATCATCGACGAGCCGCCTGCCGCTCCGCCGGCGCCCCCTCCGCCTCCTGCTCCGCCCCCACCCCCGACGCCCCCTCGGCCGCCGGTAACACGCACATTGACGTTCTGAGAGACCCTCTGCGACGACGACTTGCTCTTATTGGTGGACTTGGGCTTACGGGCCGCCGCCGCCTTCTTGGTTGGCTTCTTGGTCTTGGCTTTCGAAGTGGTCTTCCTCGGCATTTAGTTTAATACGGTCAAAATTCCTGAAGAATAGTGATTTCTCTACATCGCAGAACATGAAGTCGTAGCGGTCCCTGAAAATGAAGCGCATCATGTCGTCGGCGATCTGCGGGTCGAGGAAGATGAGCTCCTTGAAAATGGCCTCGTACTCCTTCTTGTTGCGCGGCCTCAGCATGGCAAAGTGGCTGATGGTCTTTCGGACCGGGAGCGGGATGGCGTTGTACGACTGCACAAGCATGATGATGCTGAGGCGCAAGTGGCGTCGGTTGTAGATGAGGAGCTTCATGAGCCTCTGCACGTCCCGGTCTTTGAGCGCCGCGGTTTGGTCATCTATTACGAGGAGGCTAAACTCATTCTCGTCGGAGGCCGCCATGGCCTTTTCATGGATCTTGTCGAGCGTGGCAAAGTCAAGCTCGTCGTAGCACTTGTCGTGCTTCTTGAACATTTTCATGTCCAGCGACGCAAGGGAGTGCGGGGGGATCACGAGGTGGACGTGGTGGTACACCTTCTTGTAGCACTGCGGGCTGCGGAGCATGTTGACCATGAGGGAGGTCTTGCCGCTGCCCGCGCTCCCGATGAGCGTCATGAAGTAGGAGCGGCTGGGGAGCGGGTACTCGATTTGGGCGCTAATGCACGCGTCGCACTTGAATCGCGGCGGCGTCATGGCAATCTTGGACTTTCGGTCTATGTGCATCACGGCTCTTTAGTTACTACCTCACACGATTGTCCCTCGATTGCACTTCGATTAACCTCGGTGACCTCCCATTAACCTGTTTCAAATCAGGTTAATCGTTGAAAATTCACGTGCTTTTCGAATTTCACGTAGCAATCACGTACTAAGGACTATATACTACTTTTTAAATTCTAAAGTATTAACCTGATTAACCTGGTTGCATGAATTTTAAAATTGCAGAAAAGTCTTAGAGAAAATTTTGAAAGTTTAAATTACATTGTCTGGGATTTTCAAAAACCTCTGAGAGGTTATAGAGGTTAACAGGTTACGCCCACCGGAGGTGCATCACACAATGATCATGGTGTCGTAGAAGCTGCTTGACAAGCCGGGTGGCTCCTCATATGGCCTATCCTCCTCCTCTTCTACGATAGGGTGCGGCACTCTCTCGGGTTTCGCCCGTGGCTTCGCTTTGGCCCGGGGCTTTGCCCTGGGCTTTGGACTCGGCGGCGCGGGCTCATACGCTACGGCGTCGGGGGCGGCGAGCTTCCATCGTCCTTGTTTGAAGAAGTCCGACTCCATAAATGCCCGGAGGGGCTCCTCATGAGGGTCCTCCTCCCTCTCCTCTCGCCCTCCTCCGTCACCTCGGCTATCCACTTCCTCTTCCACATGTTGGCCTCCTCCCTTGCCTCGTTTAGCTCTTCTTGCAGCTGGTTTTGACTTTGTTGGCTTTTCAAGTGTCTCATCAACCAAGTCCCTATGCCAATCGCTTGGATCATCTTGATCAACAAGTTGGCTATCATGACGCATCCGTATTATTGCTCTCCAAGAATATAAAATGGCTAGCGGTATCGGCGAAGTCAGATTGTACCACAACACGGAGTACGAGATCCCCGACGGAGAGTACGAGGACATCACGTCGTACTTCATTGAGGGGGCACCGTCGGGCTCGGCAAATGTTGTGAGGGACACCTTGCTCCCGGAGACGCGGTACTGGTTTTGGGTGCAAGCCCTCGATGTGGCGGGGAACCCGTCGCCGATAACGGCCATCGGGTCGATACTCACGGAGCCGAAGCCGCCCACGGTGTGGGAGTTTTTGGTGAATATGTCATCCGTACACGGTACACTCCATATGGTTATCAATATTGCTAGCTCTTTTGGAGTTTCCCATGAGAATCTTGATTTGGTCAATGAATGGGTATTCTATGACGTTGACGACTCAATTGATGCAGAAGTTTATGCAACAGATGATAATCCCGAACCCATATTGCTTAACGATGTCGTCACTGTTGGCACGAAAATGTGGACAATCACGGATAGTAGCCATAGCATTGCTCCGACATTCACCATTATGTGGTGCCGTCCAAAGTACACACCCGGAATAGAAATTCGGAGGAATGGGGTTCCGGTATTTACTAATTCTAACAATGGCGGGGGTAACGACCCATTTTACAACACTATCGTCCACGAAATGCCTCACCTTGCAATTTGGGAATTCAACGTCGCGGTGCCACCCGCGAACAACGGCGCGGCCGGAGCGGGCATGTTCCGGCTCTACGCTTCATTCGACGCGACGGAGACAAACCTTGATATGAACGGCATGTGGAGGATCGAGAACGATGACGAAAGCAGCCCTGAGTCGTATGTACTTGACAGCGGGAACCTCGTCGCCGTCGTAATACCGGGGTTGAGTCGTGTCGGGACACATTTATGGACCATAACTGATGTGGAGAACACACGCGCGCCCACCTTCATCGCCACGTGGGCGCTTCCCGAGAACACGCCGGGTATAGAGATTCGTCGTAACGGGATCCCCGTGTACACTGAAACCGCAAACGGCGGCTCCGAAAACACGTCCTTTCTGAACATTGTAACCTACACGATCCCCGAGCCCGCCATTTGGGAGTTCTTTGTGGACGAGGAAACGACGAATACGACGTTGGGCCCGGGGGCTACTCGCCTTACTTGCACATTCCCCGTGACAAGTGGGAACATCGAGGCGGCAAGCAATTGGAAGCTCGGCGACATGTTCATAGGCCGAGATGCCGCGCGGTACCTCGGCGGGGAAGTTTCGCCCATAGAAAAGATCGATTTCCCGGGAGCCATATCGGGCACACGACTATGGAGCGTGATAGATTACACGGGTGCCACAACTCCGACGTTCACGATTCGATGGGGACCCGATGACCAAATCCCCGGCATTTTGATTCAGAGGAATGGGGTGACAGTCAACACAACGCGATTGTTTGACGGTGGGGGGAGTTCATCGACGAGGTATGATTACGTTGTGTCGTAGTGCGTTTGAGAGTCACGGTATGTTCTGCTAAAGTACTGTCGCGGGTGCGTTTAAGAGTCACGGTATGTTCTACACTAAACTACTATCGTTCTCGTGCTGCGTGATCACGTGACTGCGTGCGTTTGAGAGTCACGGTATGTTCTGCTAAAGTACTGTCGCGGGTGCGTTTGAGAGTCACGTTATTTGTATTATCGTCAATTCCAGATATCGGAATAAGCGAAGCGAGTACCTGTACATGCGATATCATAATAAAGTACTGCATCACTTTTTGGTGAGGCCCGCGGAATGCGCGCGCGCGAAATAAATAAATCAAGCAGTGTGCTGCGATGATACACGTCATTTCGATACAGTACCGTACGCGGTTCTGCTGAAGTACTGCGGGGGCGAAAATCGCCCAAGGCGGGCGGGGTGATAAAGAGAAGCTTCGAATTTTGTTGACAAAAAGGTACCATTTGCCAGATGATGTCTATAGAAGAATCTTGCAAATGGTACCTTTTTGTCAACAAAATTGGTTCGCGCAACCATGAGCGATTCGCGTGGCTTTCGGAAGGTTTGAGAGATTCCGCGAGCTTTTCGTGATTCCGCGACACTTTGCGAGTTCGCGTGAGCCTTGGGCGTTTTGAGCAAACTCGAGACACGCGAAGATGGCGCAAAGTACGCGAAAACACTGCGCGATTTTCGCAATTGAAAACCCTAAATATATGAAAACCCTGTACAGTAAAACCCTAAAATTTTCAGCTGAAATACACGTCATTCGAAGTACTGTATAATGAATGTGACATGCTATGCGCGGTACAAATTAGGTTCATATATAGGGTTTGCATCTTTGACCTAAGCAGGGTTTAGTGACAGGGTTCAGCTGGGTTATCAGCTGGGGTTTGTCACTTTTGAAATTGTAAGAAATGAAATATATTTCGCGAAAATGACAGAAAAGTCTCGTAATCAACACGCGTGACTCTTTCCACATGGCGGCAGCTGCTAAGAGTCACGCGTGATTACAAAATGACACTTTTGGACATATGACAATTATAGGACAATTATAGGACAATTATAGGACAATTATAGGACAATTCCATAAATATATATATTTATATATATACATGGATTACAAGGAGAAAAACATGAACACGGACAGCGAAAATAATGGGAGGGGAAACGAAACGGCAAGAGTGACAAGAGCGGTGTTGAACGTGGTATGCACGGTTCGATAAGGAAGATACTGTAACGTGATGGTTACAGGTACGCTACACGACCAGCCTTGGGTGGCGGCTGGTGTCGAGACAAGAGTGTGTGTCAGCTGTCGCTGTCAGCTGTCTGTGCGCTAGTTTGTGATATCGCGCACAGACATTCTAGGTTATGTCCTGTACATACGGACATCTATCAGAGCATACATTAGCTCTCTGTAACTAATCTGCATTAGGAATTACTTACAACACTCCCCCTCAAGATAGCTAAGGTGTGTCTTGTGACCAGATGGAAGTGATTACAGAATTCCTTCTACAAAGTGTGTCGCTGCATGGGTCCAGATGTCCCCAGAATGGCGCTCCTGTGTTTCACGAGTGCAGGTCCAGGTAGTGGCTTGGTCAGCATGTCAGCGACCATGTCACCGGTGGGTAGGTACCGTAGTTTGACGGTCCCCAGCTGTACGTGGTCCTTCACGAAATGATACTTCAGGTCGATGTGCTTGGTCTTCTCGCTCACCAGTGCATTCTGCGAATAGGCGATGCAGCTCTGGTTGTCTTCCCAGATTGTGGTCGTCCCGCTGACAGGTCGACTGAAGATCTCCGACAACATCTGTCGAATATGAATGGCCTCCTTAGTCGCGTCCGCTGCTGAGTAGTACTCAGCCTCGCATGTTGACTGTGCGACGCAGGACTGCTTTCTAGACTTGTAGCTGACTGCACCTCTGCCCAGTGTAAAAACAAATCCCGATCGTGACCGGCGTGTCACACTATCATTGCCCCAGTCTGCATCAGCGAAGCCTGTAAGTTGGAGAGTGTTGTCCTCACCCCCCCCCAACGTCAGGCTCATGGTTGGAGACCCTTTAAGATAGCGCAACACTTGCTTAAGGGCCTGCATGTGGGCCACTGTAGGGTTCGCTTGCGCAGAGCCCAGAATGCTGAGCGCGGTCGAAACGTCCGGGCGAGTGCATACAGCGGCATATTGCAAACTGCCGAGCAGACTCGGGTAAACGTCCCGGTCCGCGCCTGTGAGGGGTACAGCCGTCTGCTTGGAGAGCGCAGCCAAAAAACCGGGGTCCATCGGGAGACACGAGGGTTTGCAGTCCACCATGTCATGTTTTTCAAGCAGCTCGCGCACGTATTTGCCTTGATCAAGGCTGATGGTGCGCGCCGCTCTGTCCCTGGTGATGCGCATGCCGATGATGTCGGACAGGTCACCCTGATCCTTGATGTCAAATCGGGATCGCACCAGCGCGGTGAAGGCCACCCGCCAGGCGGTGTTGTTGCACGCCACAGGAATGTCATCCACGTAGAGGGCAATCATGGCGAAGACGCCGTCGGCCTCAAAGATGTAGATGCATGGGTCAGAGATCAGCTGGCGCCAGCCTTGAGAGACTAGCCAGTCGCGAAGCAGCTCGTTAAACTCCCTGGGGGACTGCTTCAAGCCGTATAGGCACCGGCGGAGGTGACAGACATTGGTGGTGCCGTCATCGAACCCCAGGGGCTGTCTGATGTAGACATCCTCCTTGATGGGTGCGTACAGAAACGCCGTGTCGATGTCGAGACCGCCCAGGTCGAGGTCACGAGCAGCGGCAATACTGAAGAAGACGCGGAGGCTAGCTAGTCGGATGACGGGTGAGAACGTCTCCGTGTAGTCAATCCCCTCGCGCTGGCTGCAGCCTTTTGCGACAAATCGTGCCTTGTATCGAGAAACAGCGCCAGAAGCGTCTGTTTTAGCCTTGTAGACCCACATGCTGTTGACCACGCGGCGTCCAGCGGGAAGGGGAACGAGATCCCACGTCTGGTTGGACGTCAGAGAGTTGAATTCCACCTGCATGGCTGTCTGCCATTCCGCGGACTGTGGACTAACCAAGGCATCCTTGTAGGATGTGGGTTCAACACAGACGCTTGCGGACACCATAGCGACATCACTCACAGGTCCTGCAGAGTGCCTGTGACGTGGCTGAGCTGTCATCATGGAGAAGTCAGGGAGTGGAAAAATGTCGTCCATGTGGTCGGACAGGTCGTGCTCACACGAGTCAGTGACACACACGCGCGGCACAGCAGAGACATGGGCAACATACTCCCCATAGCGAGTAGGCGGTCCGCGAGGGCGAGCGGGTCTGTCGACCTCCTCCACACACCCTGTGTCATCTGTGTCCAGGGTCAGATTTGGGAGGGGGTGACTTTCAGGGGAAATGGGGAGAGCCTCTGTGTCTGCACACACATCAATCGACGAGGCGACAGGGTGGGATGTCCCAAACCCGGGCACAGTCTCTGCAAACTTGACGTGAGCAGACGTGGTGATGCGCCTGGTCGCGGGGTTGTAGATACGATACCCTGGGGAGTTATGAGAGTACCCCACCAGCACACCTCGGAACGCTTTCAGGCCAAGTTTCCGTCTGAGGTTATCAGGTACCTTGGCAAATGCTGCACAGCCGAAAACGCGAAATACTGACGCGTCAGGGACTGCGCCTGTGAGAATGGTGACAGGGACCCCCCCAGACGGGCCAACAGCCCGACTGTAAGTACGGTTACGGAGGTGGACCACAGTGCTGATCGCGCATGACCACATGCTGTTAGGCACAGACATGGCGTGAAGCATTGAGGACGCGCAGTCACGCAGTGTGCGCCACGGGCGTTCTGCTTTCCCAAGCATGTGATGTGCATAGGGCGCCGAGAATTGAGTGCTGAAACCCAATCTCGCGCACATGAGCTGCGTGTTCGCGGCCTCGAAAACCGAGTCCGAGTCGAATTTCAGAAACGGTGCAAATGCATGGAGGTGTGAGTGATAACGGGCATGAGTATGCCGCGCGTCCAGGAGGATGGTCTCCAGTTTCGCGCACGTCTCATCCTTAGACTTCAGAAACCGCACCCACATGAAGTTAGTGTGGTGGTCGATGACCAGCAGGCAATACCGCAGGCCATAGGGGGAGGGTACACTGACATGACCCCAAAGATCACACGACATGTGTTGAAGCGGGGCGGCTGGCTTCTGAGATGCTGTGCGATTTTTTGGCGCAGAAGTGGCTTTGTTCAGATTGCAAGACTCACAGGCGAGATCTTTTACAGAACTAGGCATAACCGGTACAGACACCGTGTTATGAGAATGCTGAGCCTGCAGGCTCTGCATGTTCAGGTGCCCCATTCTACTGTGCCACAAAGCAGCGTCGCACTCAGCAGCAAGTGCGACAGAGTTCTAGCTACGACTGGCTACGGTGGGCGAGGACATCCCCGCACAGGCATGCGACCTCGGGAGGAGGTATAGTCCGTTCCCCGACGGGATTAGCATCCCCAGTCCTGTGGTCACACGCACAGTGCCAGAGTCAGTGTCTGTAGGGAAAGAAAACGCACACCCTGAGTGTTGCTGCATCCAGCTGACACTCAGGAGACGACTGATACGTTGCGCTGATCGAGAGGACAAGTCAGGGGTGTACAGGGCATGAGCGAGCCGAAAGACTGTTCGACCGGAGGTCAGGCAAATGGGGATGCGGACTTTTCCACTGCCCTGGACCGTGACACCGACACCACCAACTGTGCTGCGGCGTGAGTATGGATGAAATTCCGAAAAATCCGACCGAAATGACGTCAAGTTAACGGAGCAGGCAGAGTCAACTACCCAGTACTCAGACAGGTCGACAACACGAGATGCAGCAGACGTGAATGCAACTGAGGCAAAGGACGTACTGACCTCAGTGTCGTCATACTCGTCTTGCATGTCGTATTCCAGTGCGTCCTCAGCGGGAGCATGTTCCTCAGATGCTTCAGCAGTAGAAAGGTGGCTGAGGTGTGCAGTGGGGGGAGGCTGGTCCGCGTATCTCTCGGCAATCTGTTTGCGCTTGGCCAGTGTCCAGCGGAGGACATCAGCATCCGGCGCTTTGCTGGTCGACCAGACATGGTTTGGGTCTCCGCAGGCCCCGCACTTCATTGCGAACTTGGACTTCTTTTTGTCCGCGGTCCATCCCCCACCGCCACGGCCACCCTGCCGTTTGCGATCCGCAAGGAAGGCATTGACCGCAGGCCCGGAATCAGCAGTGTCCCCCTTGTTGGAGACATCTGCATCAAGATTTTGAGCCTGGTGGATAATGCTCCCCATCACTTTGTCGGCTGACAGGATGAAGTCGGTGTCAAAGGCATTAATCACACACTGTTTGGCTTGGCCATACTGCCCAACGTTCGACAGACCGCGAATCATGACCAGGGCGAAGACGTGGGGGTGAATGGCTGCAGAGCCATCTTTCAGCTGCAGGCACTCGTTCAGCTCATCGAAGCACTGCTTCACAGCGTGGACGTATGCCGAGACTGATTGACCAGAGGCATGACGAACCATCATGCGGTCCAGGAGCGACAGCGTGCGTGAAATGGACTGCGCGTCCAGTCTCTCGCACAACACTTCCCATGCGGCTGTCCCGCAGTCGAGTCGTCCAGCGGGGACCCCCGCGATGGATTGTGCAGCTGGCTTGTTCTGGCGGCAGCACTGAACGAGCATCGCGTGCGCGAACCGCTGAGCGACTGGATTCAGAGGCACGCCAGAGGAGGAAAGAGCAAGTTGAGGGATCAGTGCAGCCCCCTTAATCGAAATGAACGACAGGAAGTCGCGCTTCCAGGTCTTGAATTCACCCGTCCTCGGCATAAGCGGAGCGTCCATGCGAAAAGACCGGGAAAAAGAGTCACCGTCGAAGTTGGTGGCCCAGTCTGCTGTCATCGCAACGAACTCCGGGTCGATCGTGGGCCTGCGGCTGGCGCTGATGTGGAGTGGGTACTCGTGTACCGGAGTAGGCACGGGGTCGCTAGCAGGCCGGTACTGGTTGGGCACAGGTTGGAACGGCGCCGTGTCGATAGGCGCCGGGTGATCGCGCAGTGCGTCCCGACGGAGAAGCTCCGACTGCGTCCGGTCCTGGTCGTCCATCCTGGCGTGGAGCAGCTGTAGCTGTTCCATCACCAGTCGAATGCTGTCGCCGGCGGAGTCGGGCAACGGAGTGTCGCACGTGCCGGAGTCGACACCCGAGTCGGCGGCCGATGCGGTAGGTGTCGGCTTTGATTTTGGCGCCATCGTAAAAGGGTCGAGTGCCCAACCGGACAGTGGAAAAAATCCACTAGCGGTAACTGTGCCTAACGACGGTATACAAAGAGACGGCCTGATGCCCGCCGACCCGTCGGCCTGTTGCCCCGGGGTGTCTCAATGCACCTTTTCCGTATCCTCCACCCAGTGTGGGGCACAGTGACAGCCGAGGCAAGAACAGGCAGGTGTATATGTCCGCTGCTCTACGTTACGGCTGAAGCTGTCGTGCACCCTGTGTATGAGTATTCACCCTCACAATGCTCCCCCCTTCCCCACTCCAGCTTGGACCCAGTATGCACCCTGTCCACACAAGCGAGTGCGCTTGTGTGGTTGGCTAGGTCGTCGTGGCGTAGAGTAGAGTAGGTGGTAGCGGGGTTGTTCCGTAGAGTAGTGTTTGAGAAAATGGAAATAAATATACAGAGTAAAGTATGATTATTCGAAAAAAAAAATGGCTTTGCCTTCGGGCGAGTGTCCAAGTTGCACGCCGAAAGGCACTGTCGTCTCGCGTAACCTTCAGGTGGAGGGCTCCATAACCTGTTGAACGTGGTATGCACGGTTCGATAAGGAAGATACTGTAACGTGATGGTTACAGGTACGCTACACGACCAGCCTTGGGTGGCGGATGGTGTCGAGACAAGAGTGTGTG
The DNA here is from genome assembly GCA_026401115.1 of Tetraselmis chui. Taxonomy (NCBI): domain Eukaryota; kingdom Viridiplantae; phylum Chlorophyta; class Chlorodendrophyceae; order Chlorodendrales; family Chlorodendraceae; genus Tetraselmis; species Tetraselmis chui. The sequence goes on from JAPMLY010001671.1 coordinate 34,009, forward strand.
TCAGCTGTCGCTGTCAGCTGTCTGTGCGCTAGTTTGTGATATCGCGCACAGACATTCTAGGTGATGTCCTGTACATACGGACTTCTATCAGAGCATACATTAGCTCTCTGTAACTAATCTGCATTAGGAATTACTTACAACAAGCGGTCACGGAAGGCGTTGCTATATGCGGACGACACATACATGTTGACTTTCTGCCCACATTCACGATATCGCCTGCAAGTTTTTTATGCAAGAAAATACTGGCACGGTGATCGTTTTGTTTCTACAACCTAGCCTCATCTCCCGTCTGTCGGGCAAAACCATTGTCATCCTATCTACTATGGTTATATATAAGCCGAGGATGTACACCATAGCACTGAGTATTTATCGCAAAACAGATTTTATCCCAACGCACCATCCGCACAGCCCCCCGCGGGGAGCAATCATGTTCTTCAACTTGATTGGGCGATATAATCACGCCTCAGCACCGAAGGCATCACATGGCAATTCATACCACCCAAGCCACACGCACACACTTCGCATGTACACATACAAACACGCACCCACCCCCTCCACATACACACACAAACGCACACACACCCACACACACAAACACACTAGTACGCACAAACGCACACACAAACAAACGCACACACGCACAAGCACAATGTAAGATGTACATATACACACACCCCCCCCACACACACACGCGCGCATTCACTCAGGCACACACACACACACACACACACACACATACGCACATACACACTCACACACACACACACACACACACACACACACACACACACACACACACGCATTCACACACACACACACACACGCACGCACATACACACATGCACACACACACGCCGATACGCACACGCACATACACACACATAATCCAATAAAGGTTGCGTCATTTACAGCTCATTTACAAAACCAAATTTTGTACCATCCATCGAATACATTGCAAATAAGGAGGAAAATCAAGCCACCCGATTGTCTCCCTTTCTTGGACACCTACCCAATGCTGCGGAAAGGTTGGATCAGCAGAATACCTCCGTCTATGTGCATACCTAGACTCTATAGCCAAGTACTCCAGCTTGCGCTGTAAAGACTGGAGGGCCGTGAGACAACTGCCATATGGTATATTCTTGTATTATACTTACAATGCCACATATTTCTGCATTGTCTTCGATGCGGTATTAATTGAGTGTTGGGTTGGATAGCTCGTGTTAGAACACATACATTGCTATAGTCATATGAGGCTGAAGCTCACACAAGCCACCATGAAAAATGAGTTCCTTGGAGGTTTGTTGTTTTGCAAGCAAGTGGCATTGACTATTGCATGTGTTCGGGTAGATGCATTGCTTACAAAATAAGTGTTGGCTTTGGCATGGCAAGTTGCAATGAACTAATCACATCGAACGTACATCTCGACATGATCACAAGAAAGTGGGCACTTCACAACGGCAGCCAGAATTAGTGAATCAACAGTGAGTCGAAAGGGAAACCTAACAAGCACATAAAAATAAGCGCACAGGCACATACACTCTTCCCATAAAGTCCGTTACTAGCGGCACGTATTTAATTACCCGCCACGCACTGCCGCGATGGCCATGCAACTCGATTGGGGGGTAGAATAGTGATTTTCGAACAGCACACCACGACGCGTTGTTCACTGACGTGAGCACCTTTACCGGCACGCCCCTATTATTGTGGGCACCCACGTTGGATTTTCGGCCCATATTTTGCGGGCCGGAATTCGTGCATGTGCATGTTATGCACGCCTCTATGCGTGGCTCGGCACACGTAGTGTCGCGACAAGCCGGGAGACTACTCGACACTGGGTTCTCAGCATGTTTGCACAATTGCACTAATATCCGCCGACTGTGTTGCGCCCGGCCGTCTACAAAGCGGCGACACCGAGAATGGCATGTCGTGTGCACTGGGTTTTCTTGCCACGTGCCCGGAAATACCACCCAGGAGCACGGGCTGGGGGCCTATTGGGCTTGAGGGGCAGTTGACTTGGAGTGTAAGCACCCTGGGGCGCGGATCGTTGGCCTGAGAAACTTGCGCATCGCCGGGCGTGAAAAATGGCGGGGAGCTTTCAAAGTACCCTAGCACGGGCCTTCATATGGCCGGCGGCAAAGGGCACGGCACCATGCCATCATGGGGCATGAAAGGGGCAACGCCGTGAATAGAAGAAATATAGAGCGCTGATTGTTGAGCGTACTAGCGGAGCGGGTATGCGGGTACCACCTGTCTGGGGGTTGCTAGCCCCGCGCGAATGTGGCAGATTTTGAAACCCTAAAAGCTTTATTTGGCTGTACGAGGGCTTGGATGACATCGGACGGCGGATTTGACGCGAAAACCGGCCAGTAGGCGTAAATTCAGGTGAAAACTTATATTTACTTGGGGGAAGGGCTTCCACTTGCAACTTAGTTTGCTCGAATCGGACAGTGTACGGCGAAGTTAGGCTTTTTTAAGCCTCCCAAGCTGTGGGTTTCCGGCCCCGAGCCCACCCACGTCAAGCATATTAACGGCACATGCCATCACACCCACGTGCTCCCATGTTTGCGGACAACATGCTGGGATCATAAAAACCGCATGTTGTGTCGCCCATTTCGGGATTTTTCACGAGCTAAAGTGTGGCAAATCCGAATTCCGGGGCGCCCGAATCAGGGTATACCCCGAAATCGGGGTTGGGCCGCAAACCCTAATACGTCAGTTCGTAGCCGTGACGGGCCCCATTTGTGCCCCGCTTCCCCCTTAGACTCACCGTTAATACAAGTTTCGGCCCGCCTTTTCAACGAGCTAAAGTACAGCTAAACCCTAGAAACCCTACATGGTAAACACCCGCCCTAGGCGAAAGGCCCTATTTCACTAGTAACGGACTTTATGGGAAGAGTGTATACTTTGAAACTCAATAAACCGCATATTTGCTGTCGAGTGCCAGTGTCGGTGCTGCTGTCCACCGCCAGCATGACTGACCGACACCTGAAGAGGTACGCCGCGCTCTACGACCCCAAAGCACCATGCGAGGAACGGTACGCTTTGCGGCGATATTGCAAACAGAAATGCATGAAAGTGACAACGTTCGTGTGTGAGAGCAATGAGGGAGTGTTCGGGAGTGACGACATGTTTTGGTTGCGTCTATTAAAACGTGCCTGACTTATGCTGCTTTGTCCGTTCATTATAACACACAATACACCACACAATACAAGCAAGTATCATCTACACTAGTCAGCAGGTTCGCAACGAGCAGCAGCAACATGCTGCTGTGTGTTTATGATGCTATCAATATGAATGAGTGGCTATGGGACATCGTCGACCTGAGGACGCGCTAATATGCGCTAAAAACTCAATACTAACGGCGATCATATTAAGAAGTCAATCTGCTCTGTGGTCATGGCTGAAGGTGACGCTCGGCGTGGACTATCAGGTCGTGAAAGCACAGCAGCACTGACTGATATAACGGTTCCGCTCCAGATAGAGAAGCTGCGCGTATATGACGCCAATAAAACACTTCGTCGACTCCAACTGCCCTCGGCTTTTATTTCCATCGCGACCGCACCGTCCTACTTGCCTGTTCTCCGATACTGACACCGCTCCTTTTCGTCGTGAGACAACATAAATGGCGTCGGCCGCCAGCCCATGTCATGAATCCCCTGTAGCAATAGCAGCGTCGACGACTGTTAAGAAAGTTCGGCAGTACTTTTCAGCGTCCGCCTAATAAAACGGTAGACGAAAGCACAAACCTTGTAAAAGAGCCGAAAGTCGCGTTTAGCAGCGACCAAGCTTTCTCTCACCAGCAGCTGAGAGTTGCCATCGCTGGGGCGTTCCATCCGCATCTTCCTCAGATGCGCCGCTTGCAGCACCGACAGCAAGATGTCCTCCGAGGTCGCCGACTGGTCTAAGGCCAACTGAATGGGACCCGCCTGAGCAGTTTTAACTGAACAAAGAACAACAGAAAGAGCAGTAACATGAGGAACTGTTGCATACAAACACTTGCTACATATCAATGATGACATTCTCCAATCCGGCTGTTTATTTCTGGACGAGGCAACAGGCAAGGAGGTGAAGCATATCATGTGATGAGTGCAGCAAGGAGCGCTGATGGTTACCTTGCCCGTCTGGACCAACAGTCGGAGGACAGCTCATTAGATACTTCTCTTTCTGTGGTATGAGCATCAGCTGACGTGTCAATGGCTCTCAAGGAGGCAAGAAGAGGGGAAAGGGGATGAGAAGGACGGCAGGAAGCACGGAAGGTTGCTTGAGCAACAGACCTTATAGATGCGAAGTAGTTGGTCCAGTTCCGTGGGGTCGGATGCTAGACTGAGAATGGGGTTGAGGCGCAGCGGATGATTGCCCTCTGCCACGCGCGGCGCACTGAAGAGCTGCTCCATATCGCTCACCTGAACGCCCACACCACACACATACACACATACGTTAACACACACACACACACACACACACACACACACACACACACACACACACACACACACACACACAAAAGCATAGTGCATAATGCGCTTCTACCATCAGGTTTTGACAGCTTTACACCAAAAGAGTGGGTGCAGAAACATCAGAAGGCGGGACGGATGGGAGAGGGGAAGTAATGTGCACGGGAAGGTAGGTAAGAACGCAAGCTACTAGCTGAGGGTGGACGAGACGGGGAGTGGGTGCTGCTAAGGAACAAGGTAGGAGGTGGTGGAGGAGATGGAGGAGGGCTGCCCGTGTGATTAAGGTGAAAAGTTGACAAGATGGTTGCGTCGATGAGTGGTACAAGGTGGTGTGACGCACTTGGCTGGTGGAGGGCACAGAGTGCTGCCGTATCCAATGGTTCGCGATGAGCTCTGCACGCTCGGTGTTGATCGTTTTCAGCTCCACTGCTTTCAGCTCACGGCTGATGGCGTGAAGGTCACCCAAGGTCAGCAGGGGGAAGAGCAGCTGCGACAAAAAGGAAGCCACATAAGTTACGGATTCGTCAGTGACACGCTGTGTCGTGAGTATGGGTTGTCCATTCATTTTTCAACGATTTTGATAATCAATTCTGTTCTATGCTTTTTCCTGCAGAGTCAGACAGCAGTGCTGCAAGAGGAGGGCTCACCAGCGGCAGCGCCTTGTTCTGCATAGTCCTGTTCCCCAGCACCCGGCGCATCAGCACCACCAGCGCCAACCCCACATTGTCCATCACGACCGTCTGAGCCTGCAATTGTGAAGCCGCGTAAATTATGGCGTCGACGTTTAACTAGGCAAAGTTAATACACACAGGGAGCCCAACAGATGCAAGGCCGTGACTCCATTACTCCCTCCTCAACACACCAACACACACACACACACACCAACTCTAACACACACACCAACACACACAAACAAACACATACATAAACACACACATTCACACACGCCCGTGCGCGCGAGCACACACACACACATACACACACACACACACACATTCACACACACACACACACACACACACACACACACATTCACACACGCACACATGCACACACACACACACACACACACACACACACACGCTGACTGCCAATTTTCACTAGCGAGGGAGCAAAATCGGAAAAAAAAATGTGAAAGATTAGATATGGAAACGACAATTTAACATTTGTCTTCAATTTTCCGTATAAGCAGTCTAGGCTCGAACAGCGACAGAGGCATTGCAGTTGAGTGTTCAGTTGGGAGTTGCCTCACCTGCGTCTTTGCAGATATCTCCGCCATCGTCTCGCCAACCGCAAAGCTCTTGTGAAACGCAGGCTGCGTCGCCACGTGTGTTGTGAGACCAATGGACTTCCCCACCATCGCCGAGGTGGCGAGCACAAGGAAGTGCTGTGGAAAGAAGGGCGTCAGCATCTCCAGAAAGATGCAGCTGGAGTACAGCACTGACGACTGGAATCGACAGCGCTGAAGTTTGGCAAGGGGTGGGGCAGGGAAAGGTTAGATACACATTCATAATGAAAGCTATACGCATGGAAGGACGACAAGAGAGAAATGGGGGGGGACGGGGGAGTTCCTGCAGCAGCTCCTGCATTTGTGACGCGTGATGTTTCATACCTTAAGATCGGAGTCAAAGCCGCTGCCAAATAGAGCCCCAACAGAAATACGGCCCATCCTACCCAAGCCATCCTTGAGGACCCAGTTAAGCGTGGCCGCGACGGGGAGCGACCGCTTGGCGCCAATACCGACCGCCTCGAGCATTGCCTGTGTAGACAGGATACTGAGCATGGAGGAGAACACGCGGTGCTGTGCCTTCCACCTGTGCACAGGGCGTCCAGCCACCACGGAGCAGTACTGCACCACTCAACGAAGCCACGACGGAGAGGGCATCGAGTGCGGGTACCAATAGCAGTATTTTGTGACCGGGACAACGCACGCACCGAGCGTATAGCCAGTAGTCCTCCGTAACTGCCTCTTTGCTGGGAAAGAACGCGCGTATGGCAGACTGCTGATACTGCTCTATCCTGGCTAATGCTCTCTGAATGTGTGTTCACAAAAGTCACAGCTCAGCACGTTGATGAGGAGCAGCATAGGATTGCAGGAAAGGGTGCGTGTATGTGTATGTGCGTGTGTGCGTGACAGAGGGATGAAGCGAGAGAGAGAGAGAGAGAGAGAGAGAAGAGAGTGTATGGGAGGTGGCACGGGGGTGAGTGTGAGTGCATCAGAGCGGATCCGTGATGTGTTATGTGTGTGCGTGTGCTTTGTGGGTGTACTTCCGTGAGAAAGAGAGGGGGAGAGAGAGTGTGTGCGTGCGTGAGTTGCGTTATGTGTATGTGTACCAGAGACAAAAAGAGAAATAGAGAGAGTGTGTGTGTGTGTGTTTGTGTGTGCTCGCGAGTTTGCGAAAGTGTCTGTGCACACGTGTTTGTGTCACAGGGAGAGATAGAGAGAGATATAGAGAGAGTGTGTGTGTGTGTGTGTGTGTGTGTGTGTCTGTCTATGTCTGCGCGTGTGTGTGTATGTTTATGTGTCATGCGCGTGCGTGTGTGCATGCGTGTGTGTGTACATGTGTATGTGTGTGCATGCGTGTGTGTGTGTGTGTATGTATGTGTGTGTATCTGTGTGTGTGTGAACGAAAGAGAAGAGTCTGTGTGCTAATGCATGCGCGTGAGCGTGAGTACGTGAGAGAGAGAGAAAGAGAGGGAGGTTTTGTGTTGTGATGACTTGTGTGTGTCTTGTCATGTTGAGTGCGTGTGTGTGTGTGTGTCTAAAGATTTGGATTTGTGTGCAAATGTGTGTTTGGGAGAGAATGTCCGCTGAGGTCTTGGTAATTTGCAAGCTGCGTCGGGAGAGATGGATGGGTAAACTACCTGTGGCGGTGCCATGGCCATGATCTCTGCATCCCGTTTATCCAGCACCAAAAACTTGTCGCCAGTCCATACCATCTCACGCCCTGTGCATTCACAGAAGAAGAAATGGGATCGCACCACCGCTGCTGCCTCACAATCAGTGGTATACGACTCCTGCATGAGCCCCGCTGTCACACTGCCAAAGCACTGATCAGCCCCCACCGTCGCGCGTCACCAGCCTGGCTTCCTTTCCTGCCGTACTGAGAGTTACACCTCCCTGTTGAAACGGGCAAGCACAAACATCTACAATTACCACGTTCTTCATCCATTGCAACAGGTAATTTACGGACGGAATGTGGTCTGTGCTGATGATGACTTAGACATGGTCCAACGAACAGCAAAGTCAAGAGCAGTTAAGCCAGCTAACATTCCTGGGGCATGGTATCAATCTGACCCGCCCACACACTCTCTACTTCAAATCTCCCTATTGACAAATAGAATGAAGCTAGAAACCTCCGTCACCGTGTCCACCCCACCCCACCGTCTCCTCTGTACCTCCTCTCATAACGGCAAGGCTCCTCCCCGCTGCACACATTTCCCATGCTTCAGTCGGATGCATGACCTCCGTCAGCTAGGACACCTTGAGGCTGTAATAGCTAAGCTACGTGCGAAGTCAATACGGTTTGCCGCAAGCATTCTCCGACTTTGTTTCATAATTGCATTTTCTCGGTGATTTCGCGGCCGAAGTAGTGTTTCATGCGGAGCTCCGGTTGCCTGATGCTTGACAAAGAGACTGTGCGCATAGCCACTCACCTTTGACCCTCCAACTGGGAGCATCGATAACGCAGCAAATCGAGGGCGACCGGTAAGACTCGTTGCGGCGACTTGAAAGGTGGCTTGAGCAGCGACGGCGGCTGTCGGCTGTCTTCGACGTCGCGTCGGCGGCTTTTGGGGAAGCGAAGCCCCAGCCAGGTCGCGGGAAAGCTCAAAGTGCGCAATGTCGCCCCTGCTGCAGGCGCGACTTTCATCATGATGGGAAGAACCGGGCATCTCAACCATAATCACGCTGCCCTGCCGCCCTGCCGTCCCACACCTGATGTGGCAAGCCACTGACGGCATCCTACGTGGGCGCGATAGCATGTGCTGCAACGCCGTGAGCCCCGGCCGGGGGTACACTCTACACTCTCCCCATAAAGTCCGTTACTAGTGAAATAGGGCCTTTCGCGTAGGGCGGGCGTTTAACATTTAGGGTTTAAGCTGTGTTGGGGCTCACTTATGCCAAAGATGTGGATCACTTACAGAATTTGGTATTGGTGGCCGTTGGGCCACCCTACACGCAATGTGAGAGGGAATCGGGTGGGTGGGTTTGCGTGAGCGATAGCTCTCGCAAAAGGAAAAGAAGGTAGACACACAATTGCTGCTGGTGCGTTATATAGTGTGCGGACATTTTACTGTCCGTGCGCGCGTGGGCGCTTGAACCGTTTGGGGAGATGTAGCGTCGGAGGTAACGCTTGTTACCTTGTAACGTCGGAGGTAACGCATGTTACTTCGTAATTCTAGCCTAGTAATTCAAACCTCTATATTACCAATATGACCATTTAAGTTGTGTTGGGGCTCACTTATGCCATATGTCGCCGACTAGCGTGTAACGTTGGGTGGGGCGCCGCTAGGGGTCATCCAACCAAATAGTTGCCAAGCTCCAGGGCACGGGAGTATTGTTGGGTCGATGTAGTCGAGGACTACGTCCGATTCTCGCGCCCAGCCGCCGAAGAACTTGATCTTCTGCATCGGTGTACCGATATTGTACGCTGCAATAGCTGCACCCTTTCGTAAAGAGTGCGAAGTCCACGCGAAACCGTCCGGAGGTTGTTCGTGTACTGCAAGAAGTACCCGTTGTAGCCATGCTGTCAGTGTGTCCGCAGTCCAGATTGTCGTAGGTTCGTGTAGACTAATGGCCCATCGTCTGTCCGGTATCTTCCCGGCGGAGAACTTGGTACGGGCAGCGTCGAAGAATTTTAGTAGTTCCGCGATGTCAGGGTGAGCCGAGTCCGGTAGTTCACATAGGAGATTTCGCTCCGTGGAAGTACCCCGTTGACCTTTTCTCGTTCCGTGGTAGAGGAGGATTCCACCGGTTGGAGTACACAACACGTATCCATACCGGCACTCAACTCCCCCTCCCCCGCGACAAAAAAAGGTGGACATGAGCACCGTCGCCATACACGCTCTGAACAGTAGAATAAGATCCGTTTGAGCTTGCGTCCAAGTGCATGTTAGCTGTGTGCGGAGGTCCTTGGCCAGGCGTAGCGATGACACAAGAATCCGGGCTGGCGGGTACATGTGGGTGCGGCTGGGCTAGAGGGAAACTTGGGACGCTGCGAGACCCCGCCGGATCTTGGCTATCAAATCGCCTTGTGCGACTAGTTATGCGCCGTGGTCCTTGAAGAAGCCGTTCACTGCTGAGAGGTAAGGCTGTAGACTAGTTGCCTTAATGGTGCCACGTTCCCCGATCCATGCGATGTAGCGGGCCATGGTAGCGGCTGTTGCGGCTAGCGGCGGTAGGTCTTGCTCCTCGTAGAACAGGAAGTACAGTTTGATCGCGCTTTTGTACGTGTCGGACGTGCTTTTCGCTCAAGCGGCGGTCAGTAAGTCGAGCGTTTTAGCTCCAAGGCTGTCAGTGCTCAGTAGGCGTTGCATGTAGGGGCGCATCGAGGCGGCCCAAGGGTTGTTGCAGCATGCCACCCCTACATTGTAGCGGACTGTTGCTGCTCGGGTGGGGTACGCCTCTACTGTTGGCCTGATGTGTCGTGTGTTGAACATGGTCAAGGTAGCACTGACAGCGCCCCGGCGGAGGTACAACCAGACAGGGAGGGAATCCGGAAGACAGTGACGGGCCAGTGAGGCTTGCCGACTGTACCGCGTCCGTGCCGCCGCCCGGGACGGAACAAGTGAGCGCGGGCCGGCAGGACCGTCTCGTGGCACGCCAATTCGGTAAGGGCCTGATGCCACGCTTTTCCTTGCCAACGGGGGGCGACCACCGCGGCTGCTGCGCCGCTCTGCTATAGTTTATGGGCTAGGTCGGGTAGGAGGGGCCATGGCGGGTTGCACCATTTGTTTTCTTCTCGCCAAGACGAATCGGCGAGGTGAAGGGAGTCCACTGCTTCGCAAGATGGGTCGAGCCAGTTTGCGTTGTATCGGGGCAGTAGCGTGTTGAGCGCCGACGCAAACTGGTCGATCGTGTGTGGACCGAATGGTGTGTCCATTTCGTGGAACATAGAGGGCATCGAGTTGCCAGTCGTCGCTGTCGAGGTGGCGGCTGAGCTTGTCTGCCCAAGTGTTTGCCGCAGAATGGATGTACTTGGGCCTAATGTGAATGTTGTTGGTGTCCAACAGGTACCACATGCGGCGTTATTCGGTCATCATCTCTAGGGAGCGGGACGTAAGGCCGGCCATGACGTGGCAGACTGCATGGTTGTCTTCGTGGAGGAGGACGTTGCGGCCAGCTAGATGTGGCAAGAAGCTGAGGACGGCCAGACGGACGGCCTTCAGTTCCTTCCAGGTAATGTGCTGTTTTTCGTCCATTGGTCCCCAGACGCCGCGCGCTTCGAGTCTGCCATTCAATATTGTCCCCCAACCACACCCCGAACTGTCGCAGTGTATGTACGCTAACTCGATCGGACGGTGTATGTTCTTGCCACTTGCGTGGTTGGGTACCTGTGTCCACCACTATGTTGACATATGCACCCATTTGCATGTCGACACCATCTCTATCATGACATATGTACGCACAGTACTCGTACTAACACATATGTATCTAGATAGTCCTATATCAGTGGTACGTTTCTACATCACACGGGTACCAACTGTCCCGTATGCTGTATGATATGAACACTAGATGTTAGCTGTCAGTGTTACACACACACCAACAGCAGCACTGCCCATAGCACCACTTAGCACAGTTGTGAGGCTTCCTCAGTCTAGCAGAGGGGCAGACTATATATACCCACATGAACGTGGGTCATGTAACCATTCCCTTTCTCATTTTCACCTTATAGTCTCAGTCACCCTTGCACCTTCTATACACTATAGATCGCGACGGAGCTGCGGGGTGAGGCGGACGCGGCCTCCCCACTTGTCGCCAAGTACGGAGTGGAGTTCGCGCACGAAGAATCTTGCCGCCGGGATAGCAAGAAAAAAGGTACTGCGCATGACTAGCGAATGATTGGAGTTCCTTGACCGGGAGCCATCTATTGTTTCTTGTTGATGAACGTTGCAGTAGGTGTCGAGCTTGTTTGGCGAGCTTTTGAAGCTTTTCCACTGGGGCGAAGCAGTAACATGTATCTATGTCGATGTCAATGCCCAAGTGGTGGCCGTATTGCGTCGGCTCCCAAAAACCTTTGGAGGAGGGGCGGAGAAGGCCGAGACTAGTGAGGAGGCGGTTGACGCGCTGACGGAGCGCCAAGGCGAGCGCACGAGTGGCGGCGAAAAAGAGGAAGTCGTCCACGTAAGGTAAGATTTGTGCTCCGCGCCACCGCGTGTGCCGTAGGAAGCGGTTGCTCGGTCTGTCGTTGTCGGGCTGTGTAGGCCTCCCTTGGTGTGTAGTAAACCCACCGGGGTCGGGTTGTCGGAGGTGTCGGACGAATGTGTCCGTAAACGCGCAGAAGCGGTAAGGGCTGAGCGACCAACCCATCGGTAGGCCAGCTAGTCGGTACATTTGGCCGCGCACGTTTACTGTTAGGAAGTCGCGCTGCTCTGGCACGATGCCCAACGCGTAGAGCCCGTCCTTGAGGTCGAAGGAGAACATATAGTGGCCCTTCCGCGTGAGATGGCAAACGCCTAGGAGAGACTCCATCCTCAGTTGCTTTCTGACGGCGAAGCTGTTCCGGTGTCGTAGGTCGACGATAAATCGCCACTGATTGCTGCCGGGCTTGGCGACTAAGAGCAGTTTGGATACGTATTTGTTGCATGTGGTGCGTTCCCAGGCTCGCATCTCCACGAAGCGCGCGAGTTCGGCCTCGACGAAGGTGAGTTGCTCGGGGGTAGCGTTTAGTAGTGAGATGCCTTGGTTGAATGGAGGTGAGGGTCGGTTGTTTAGCAAGGGAATAGTAACGCCCTCCCGGATCCACCTCAAGACTTGACCGCTCGCGCCAATATCTTTCGAAGCTTGCGAGTTTCGCTGCACGCGATGACGCATGCAGTTTGGATATGGTGTGCAGGAATCGGCGCGGCGGGTCACCCCGTCATTCCTCCTTGTCGGCCTCGGTCTTTTTGTGTGCCTTGTCGGTAGAGGGGAGGGGGCGGCCGACCGTGCGGTCCTTAGGCTTGGCCTTGTGTTTGTCCGGCTTGTCGTTCGGCCGGTCCGGTCTGTCTTGTCTAGGCTTGTCGGCCTTGAATTGTGCAACTGCTTGCGCTTTTGCAGCTACTATGATGCTGACTTCGAGTCGCTTGTCCTCCATGGCTGACACGAGTCCGTCGACGACGTTGCCTCTACGGTCGGAGGCGATTGTGTCGAAGCAGCGTGTGTAGACGAGACGCTCCGCGACGCGTTCTTCGCCGGTGAGGATCTTTTTCGCCTTGAAGCGCCTGATATAGGTGAGTCGCGCTTCCCCCGCTGAGGCCACTGCTTGATGAGTACGTAGCGCTGCGTCGACGAGTGAGTAGGCGTAGGTTGTTTCGTCGGGGGTAGAGGTGACCGCGCGAATCGTTTCCATAGCTGTTTCGAGTGCCGAGTTAGCGGCGGCCGTAAATACACCATAGCAGAGCAAGTGTCGATACTGGTCCCGAGAGGAGATTCTCGCGTTGTCCGTAAAAAAATTGTCGGCCTCGTCGTGTCGAGGGTTCCACAGGCCGGAGGGGGGTAGGCATTCCGCGAACGTACGGGACGCGAAGTCTGACCACTCTCTAGGGTTGATGTACTCCAGAGGGGTGTTTGTACTATCAGCTGGTAGAGCGTCGAGCTCGAGTCGTCCACCCGCAACTCTGTGGGGATCGGCTGTGGGGATGGCTGAAGTAGTGTGTTTTGTTGGCGCGGCTGCGACGGATAGAGTTTCGACCCGGGCTGTTACATGTTGTACAATCTTTGTCAGCAATTGCAGATGGTGTGGCTGATGTTCCGGCACGTCACCGGGCGCAACGGGGTAGAGGTCGGTAGGCAATACCAGGCGGTCAGCCATTTGAACTCGGGGAGTGTGTTTTCGTGCGTCGTGCATGAGACTCAAGTGATCAACACCTTGCGTGGCTAGCAAGAGCCACGATGCCGTTTGCGTGAGCGCTAGCTCTCGCAAACGGCAAAAGGTGGACACACAATCGTTGTTGGTGCGTTATATAGTGTGCGGACATTTTATTGTCCGCGCGCGCGTGGGCGCTTGAACCGTTAGGGGAGATGTAGCGCCGGAAGTAACGCTTGTAACTTCGGAGGTAACGCGTATTACTTCGTAATTCTAGCCCTGTAATTCAAACCTCAATATTACCAATATGACCTTTGTAAGGGTTTGAGTGTACTTTATCTCCTTGAAAAGACGTACTTGTACCTAACCTTGTGTTGACGGTGAAGTAGACGGTGAAGCGGGGCACTAGTGGGGCCCGTAGTCACGGCTACGATTTGACGTTTTAGGGTTTGCGGCTTAGCCCCGATTTCGGGGCATACCCTGATTCGGTCGCCCCGGAGTTTGGATTTTCCACACTCTCTATGGTGAATGCTCCCGAAATCGGCGTCACAACATTTTGTTTTCCTACATCAATTTCATCATTTTTTTATTTATTCATTGTTTTATTTTTGCGCCCCCGGGATATGGGACTGGCAGGGAACCCGCACCGGCACCCTCTACAGGCGGCGTTTTGCAAGCATGACTGAGAGCAGAGGTTCGAAACAAACCTCAAACTCATCATCGATCATGCTCCCGCGTAGGCGACGCTCGTGTGAGTGCATTACGTAACATTGTACGAGAACCGTACCGTACTGCGCTAACCCCACACGAGGCCAGTGTTGCAGTTGTACAAACTAAAACCTTCCAATCACATGCAAACAAACATGAATGCATTCCCGGCATTGACCAAGAAAGGTGTGCCCTACCCGTCTGGGCGTATTTCGTCAATTTCGTCATATTGTGTGGCAAGACCGCAAGACGGTAGGTAACACCTACTCGTGGCTAGACAGTGTACCCCAGGCCGGTTAAGTAACGAAGGTATCGAAATAGTACGGGAAAGGGGATGCACGCCCCTAGCCCCGCCAACACATTGTACATTACAAACCGTACAAGTACAACTACGCCCAATGGCGGCTACAAGCAAAGAACCGTGTATGGTGGCCTATGTCCCCTTCAAAAGCCGAAGGCGTCGATAACCGGTCGAGGCACGCTAGGTTATAACGGGAACGCAACCACTCATGTCTTTTGCATGAGTAGACATTTGTCATATCGTAGCCCATTTAGCTAAGTGCAAGTATCTGACATTATTTATTTCCTCTAAATGGTACCTATATCTTAGCGATATTCAGTGCCTCTTTTATTGTCATCACGGCGGTATCAGTGTATCGCCGCCGTATTTTCCCTGGACATTACAGAGTTACTAGCAGTATCTCTTCTAGATGGTTCGAATAGCGTGTGCGATAAGGTAAGATAAACGGTACACATAATCTCAGATAATCTGTATCGCTAGTAATAGTTTGATTTAGTTAGCAGACAGCACAAGCTACATGTTCTAAGGTTGTTTCTAGAGCACCTGAAGCGTGGATATGTAAGACGGGGACTTATTAGTCGAGGGAGAGACCCAGACCGGTACAGACCAGATTTACGATACACCCAGATTGTAAGAAACCATGTTCCTAAGACAATCTTACTAATTCTCTCTACGCTATATGATTAGATCCAGAGATTAGGTTCTACTGTTAGTCTAAGGTTGCCAACTTAGCCTAACCAAAGTAGCACCTCACTACATTGACGGAGGGGGTAACCCATGCATAAACCCACCAGCCTAGCTGGTACGAGAACCGACTACCTAAAACCTCCCATTGGGAGACTAGCATGGCGCTAGTAGCAAGGTTCAATCAAATTAGACGCTAGGGGCTTCATTCTTCATGGTTCGTCATTCTTCAAGGGCGAACTTGTAATGACCCCCGGGTCGTGGGGGAGGGGGGGGGGGGGGGGGGGTGATTAGAGTACCGACTCCAAGGTAAGGAGGTACGCTGCGGTCGCTACCACTATATACCTTTTAGTGGGGTAGGGCCCACACCTAGATGATACTACATTTTATCCGTTGTGCCAAGAAAACCGGAGTTTCCTCGTTTAAGTATCGTATCGAGGAAGCCCTCGTGTTTTTATGATCTCAGCATAATATCCGCAAACATGGGAGCACTTGGGTTTGATTGAAGGTGCCGTGAAGATGCTTGCCATGGGTGGGATTGGGGTGGAAACCCACAGCTTGGGAGTTGGGAGGCTTAAAAAAAATCCTAACTTTGCCGTACGGTGTCCGATTGAAGCAAACTAAGTTGCAAGTAGAAGCCCTTCCCCCCAGTAATTACAAGTTTTCGACACTATTTGCGCCTACCTGCCGGTTTTTGCGTCAAATCCGCCGTCCGATGTCATCCAAACTCTCGTACAACCAACTAAAGTTTTTAGGGTTTCAAAATCTGCCACATTCGCGCGGAACTAGCCGCCCATGGACAAGTGATACCAGCACACCCGCTCCGTTAATGCGCTTAACAATCAGCGCTTTATATTTCGTCTATTCACGGCGTTGCCTATTTCATGCCCAAGATGGCATGGTGCCGTGCCATTTATCGAAGGCCAAACCAAGGCCCGTGTTAGGGTACTTTGAAAGCTCCCCGCCATTTTTTACGCCCGGCGTTGCGCAGGCTTCAAAGGCCAGCGCTCCGCGCGATAGGGTACTTACACTCCAAGCCAACCGCCCCTCAAGCCCAATAGGGCTCCAGCTCCGGGCACGTGGCAAGAAAACCTAGAGCACACGACATGCCATTCTTGGTGTCGGTGCTTTGTAGACGGCCGGGCGCAACTCTCCGGATACTGTTGCAATTGTGCAAACACGTTGAGAACCCAGTGTCGAGTGGTCTCCCGGCTTGTCGCGACACTACGTGTCCCGAGCCACGCATGGAGGCGTGCATAACATGCACATGCACGAACGTCGGCCCGCAAAATATGGGCCGCAAATCCAACGTGTGTGCCCACAATACTTGGGGCGTGTTGATGAAGGTGTCCACGTCAGTAAACAACGCGCCGTGGTTTCGTGTTCGAAAATCATTATTCTACCCCCCAATCGAGTTGCATGGCCATCGCGGCAGTGTGTGGTGGGTAATTAAATGCTTAGTAGCGGACTTTATGGAAAGAGTGTACATATATTTATAGAAAATACTCCGCGACGACAATGATAAAATTGAAATTCAAATTGTTTAAAACAATACCGGAATTATACCGTCTTTGAGCCCTCCCTGCCATACCACGCAGGTCTTATATAGCGGGAGCTACACCGTGAGTCACTAATTCGGACCTCACCATTGGCTATATCATACACGTGATCTGTGATACCGTCTAAATCATACACGTGAACATGTATTTCTTATTTTCCGATTATATATTATTATGTAAATTTTGCATACATTATGAAAAAAAGTGTCGCTATTCTCCACGATACGCGGGGTGCTCCAGTATCGTGGAGAATAGCCCCCATCGCTCATGTCGTCGACGGTCCCTACTCGATCCATGCACATCCCAGTCCGAGATAGTAGTTGCTCCTCCCGTCGCAGCTAACCACCTAGCCTAGTCCTCTCCCCTCCTTCGGGGGTGGGGAGGAGAAAATAACTAGGCCTTAGACGGTGTCCGGCTGGCTTTCTTACCCCCATGCCAGATTTTCTCATGTCCCTTGTCCTTTGTCCGTCTGTTTCTAGCACTTGTGTGGTCGCGTTGGTAGCCTTCAATACCCTTCCCCGGTGGTTTTAGTTGTTAGTTAGGCGGCCGCCTTTACGAGGAGTGTGCCGTTACGATAACCCTAGGCACATTTCATGAGGCGGCCTTTCGATAACATGGTACCGACTAGGGGAGGGGTTGGTAGAACACACGGATCGAGTGAGTCGCCGCTCCTCGAAGAATGGTGGGTACGGGAATAGTTTTCCAAAAACCCCCCGTACATGGTTTCTCGGCGGCGGATGATTTTGAGGACCTCCGCCGCCAGACCGTGCCGCTCCACCGGTTGTGACCCTCCTCCGTCATGCGTAGCTTCTAGCCTCGCCCCCATGGGAGACTTACAACTCCCATAGCTAGCGACTGCAAGCGAGCGTATTGCCATGGCGTTGCTCCCCGGCTTTTCGGTGGCAACTCCAACACCGTCGTCCCACCGCTGATCCGTCCGTACCCTTATTCTCCACCGAAAAACATTTCGCAGACACCGCCCCCGCCCCCTTGTCGGGGGATTATGTGTGTATTTAGTCACGAAAAAAATATCGGACTGGACGAGCGGGAGATTCATATGCTAGTGTACATATATTACGATTTTCCAAACCCCTCTATACATGGCTTCCCGACATTTGTTGATCCCGCGGATGGCATCTGCCGGTACCTCGTTTAGCCCCCTTCCGTGCCAAGTATGGCACGGCTACATGGTTACTAGCGCCCATCGCGTGTAGGTAGAGGTAGGTGCCGACGGGCATGCAAGCGCACCCACCTCCGAGGCCGCCGCCGCTGCGCCGCCGGCGGGCGCCGACAATGATGATGTATATCGCTCCTACACTGCTCCACAAATGTCCGGACATGCATTACATGAGACATAAGCTAGTCAAGAACACGCTCCCCTCTCACAACGTCAAGCACGACGACACCTAAGTACCGCGCAGGTGTAGGAGAGCCAAGAAAGCAAGCATCGAGCCGTCATTCGGTTGGTTCGACATGAGCTTAGTTCATGCGAGTGTTGTCGGCGGAGTTTGTCGAATTAACCCATAAATTCTCCACGGAAGTTGTCTGAACTACGTAAGTCATTCTGAGCGCCACGCTTGGGTATTGCTCAAGCGCTCATACCAAGCTGCATACTACTCAGTGTTTTATACAGCCGTATTTTCGGGGGCTTGTTGGAGGCGGATTTGAGGCGCAAGTGCCGGGTTCAATGCGCGAGGTTTGGTTTGCGGGTGTGTGAATGGAGCACGGAAGCTCATCACGCCGTAGGCACGGGCAATGTATTTGGAAAACAAGCGAGTAAAAACCCACATGACGCAGGTTTGGATAAGCACTGCACGCCGCAGATAGGCGAGGACGATTGGCTTTGGTGAGGGGCGATGTCCAACTTGTCCGGTAAGGACGCATCATGTTGACGGCGGTGTTTGGAATTCTTGGGTATGAGGTTGTGCCAACCACACGCGCCCCAAGCGTGGCACACGTCGGAATTAGGCTTGTAAATCAGTCGTAGGAATAAAAAATTGTTAGATATTTATCGACAAACCCCGCATAAATCGCCTCATGAAGCGAGCCGAACTTGATAGGTGTTACTTGGCAATGCGGCTCAGCTTTGCCGGAACATTGTGAAAATTACAACAATTTACCGAAAATTCGTTTGTAAATGTTTGAACTTAAGTGTAAATACGTTTAACGCGCATTGAAAAGTCGCGTCCAATGGTACCTTTTGTAAAAAAGTCTGACCTCATTTTGAGTAAGTTATGATCGTTTGAACATTGTGGCCGAACGCAACTTGCCCTTGGGTTGTGCGCATATCGGTGGTCAGTCTAAATGCGCGATTTCGTGCGTTTCCCCCACAGCGGCCTGCCCAACACTTCCTCCCTTCGTTGCCTATGTATACCATTTTCGCGGCCGTCACATAAGCATTCATATTGCAGCGTTGTGTGCCCGTTACTCTTTTCGTCTAAATAGCACGGCGGTTGTTGAAAGAGCGTGCCACATGGGTGCGGGCGCGATAACCCCAAGTACACAAGCATGGTAGTGCTCGAATTCGCCCCCCGTATGCGTCAGTGCAATCCATTTTGGCCGTCAAAGTGTTGCTGAGGGTTTCATGAGATTTGTCAATAAGATCGACGCATGATTGCATTTTTTTACTTGTCTTGACTTGTTTGGAGAAGTGTAGTAAAGTACATGCTGGGTACCAGTACTTTTCTATTTTTGCCTTCGGGTACTTAATATACTATCACCATTATCGACATTTACCTAAATTAAGATGTTTTTTACATAATTTTCTTCGTGAACTTTTCGCCTCGTTGCGCACATGCTTAGACTACTCCTACACATCCCCACCTCTCCCGTGGCCAATAAGAGTCGAACCGTCTCCGCGCGTCCTCGCTATTATTGCCACCAAGCATGGCATGCACATGCACTAGCTACTCGATTTGGGCGCCCGCCGGCGGCGCAGCGGCGGTGGCCCCGTAGAGGGGTGCGCTCCCATGGCCGTCGGCACCTACCTCTACCTCTACGCCGTGGGCGATGGTAACCTTGTACCCGTGCCATGCTTGGCACCGTAGGGGACTAAACGAGGTACCGGCAGCTGCGATCCGCGGGATCAGCAACTCTCGGGATTCGGAAAGCCATGTACGGAGGATTTTGGAAAAGAATAATATCCGTACACCTCGGCCAGTCCGATATGTCGTTTCCGTGACTGAATACTCACAGATACTCTCCCGACAAAGGGCGGGGGCGTCGTTTGCGAAATTTTTTTGGTGAAGAAGGGTACGGACGGATAAGCGGTGGGACAAGGGTGTTGGGGCTGGTGGCGGACAGTTGGGAAGCAGCGCTAGGGCACGGCGCTCGCTCGCGGTTGCCAGCCCTGCGAGTTTTAAGTCTCCCCTTGGGACGAGGCCCGAAGCTACGCAAGACGGAGGTGGGTCGCAGCCGGAGGAGCGGCAAGGTCTGGCGGCGGAGATCCTCAGGATCATCCGCCGCCGGAAAAACCCGGTACGGGGGGTTTTTGGGAAATTTCCCGTACCCACCATCTTTTGAGGACCGGCGACTCGATCCATGTGTTCTGCCAACCCCTCCCTTAGTCGGTACCCAGTTATCGAAAGGCTGCCTCAAGCCGTGTGCCTAGGGTTATCGTAACGGCACAGAGCTCGTAAAGGCGGCCCCCTAACAACGTAAACCACCGAGGGAGGGTACGGGCGGGCACAACGCGATCTAATAGGTATTGGAAACAGACGACGAAAGGACTAGGGACAAGAGAAAATCTGGCTCGGGGGCAAGAGAGCCAGCCGGACACCGTTTGCGGCCTTGTTGTTTTCTTTTCCCGGCCCCCGCAGGAGGTGAGAAGACTAAGCTAGGGGGCGAGGCGCGACGGGAGGAGCAACTGATATTTCGGACGGGGATGTGCAAGGATCGAGTAGGGACCTTCGACGGCATGAGCGAGGGGTTTTTCGCATACCCTTTCCCCCCAAGCTCCGGCACGACATGAGTCGCACATGAGCAGAGGCTACGCATGTCCGACTCGACCAGCACTAGCTGCCTAGCCTAGCTGAACAACGTCCTTGCCGCGGCTGGAGCATGCCGCGTATCGTGGAGAATAGCGACATCTTATATTTCATACTTGTATGCTGACAATACTTGTTTACGTGTATGTTTTAGACGGTATCGCTATTGCCATTGGAGAGCTTGGGATTAGTGGTTCACGGTCTAGCCCCTGTCAAATGAGACATGATATGGCAAAGCAAGGAGGGCCTAGAGACATCATCCGGTTTCACCCGGTACATGTTGTAAACAATTTCAAATTTCGAATACTTTATTTGGATGAGTAATGCGCCCCCCTCCCCCTTGGTAAAAACACGTACAATAACATTAATGCGAGAGGCCCCATAATTACGGGTATAATACTCCGTGACCCCTAGGGTTGGCGCGGTCACCTCATACCCCTACATGTGGGTCAAGACTTTAGGGCTCAAACCCTATACCCTAAAATACCTGTCCCCATCCGTTTTTATAATTGCACATGTAACTATAGTAAAACACAGGCCTTCATAATTACACGGAGAGCGCATTAGTCATCCTCGCTACTCGACAAACATCGAGACGACCTTCAGTTCCTTATGACCTCAACTAATGTACGCCAAACTATACGAGGAAATTTACATGCGCCAACCCATCATAAGTGCCGAGAATGGCACGCCCCGCATCATGTGGCTTCTTAAGAGTACCTATGGTTTGAAACATGTTAATCGCGAGCGGTAATATATAGTAAATATTCTATCGCACACTTGCCTCCCTATATACCTTGGACTACAAAGCTCTATACATGCATTTACAACGTGAATCACTATATTATGCATGTACGTGCCATGTGTATAGTTCTTATCTACGTCGACGTTTTCCCTCTAGTCTCGGACTCCCTAGAGTAGGTTATGGCAGCGAGGAACATCATTTGCACAATCGAAAATAGTTCAAGGTGAAGGACTTCGACGAAGTTCGTCTTCGGAATGGGCATCATCCGAGACCTCCGAAATGCCATCATGAGTTTGTCGTAGGAAGACTAAACCAAATTGGTGCTAGAAAATTATACATACTCGACTGTTGGACACCACACTCATTAAGATCTCCATTTTTTTCGTACACTACCGCGACGCTAACATGGCCTCCGCCGTTGCGGACAAGTAACATCTCTCTCCCACCGAACACGATAATTGAAATTGGAATTATTCTGCAATAACAATATAAATAAGCTAGAGCGGCTGTTGTAAAACGGCCATCAAATGCTCTACCATTTTATAAGGCTTAGGAGCAACAATTAGGCCGGGTACTCTGCGACCATATGAACCTATCGACACACCTATCGTCAATGTGTGCCAATGGTCTTCGGTGTTGGAAAATTGTAAATGATCGCAGTAATCGCCACAGTCCCCCCGCCAAAGCATTATCAAAAGACATGAATTTTTATCAAAACAAGGTAGATCAAAGTGTAAATCCACAAGTCATGAATGCAAAATTAAGGCAGTTGCTCGACCTCCACGAGGCACGGCCCGCTCACACCGAACATTGCTACTGACCGGCCTAAGTTCTAGAGTGACGACGGAGCAACGTAATTTAGCTCCCGCGTGAACTCGGTTTTGTCGGAGACTGGAGGGGCAAGAGTTGCGAACAAACCCTAACGTAGTCACCTGTCGATCCCGCTATCGCATCCCGCAAACCCCGCCCGAGGGTCGATGCCATTCTTCCCGCCGCGACGTTCCTCCTCGTCTAACTCCCTCATTACCTCGAGGGGGTGGGAGGGTGTGACCAGAGTACCAGACAAACTAGCGCTCCTAGTGTGACTGTCATGAAAAACTAACGCTCCTCCCTCCGCGCGAATATGCCTCCCCCAGTTTTTCCTCGGTTTTTCATGTTTGGTACCCATGTACCTTTTTTACAACCAACCAGCGATCGTATCCTCCTCCCACCGCCGTGCTCGCGCCCGCTGAGTGCGTTTGTTTTGAGTGCGAGCCTCCGCGCTGACACGGGCTCGCACTCTCTATTGGGCGTGTCTAGCGATAGTGGGTAGTGGCATGGTAGGACATGGACATGTTCTCCACTGCGAGATCCAACAAGCCGTGGAATAGAAACATCATTCCGAAACCCTCCGTACATGGTTTCCGGCGGCGACGTATCTTGACAATCCCCGCCGCTAGACCTCACCATTCCTCATGTCGTGATTGTCCCCCTCTTTGTTGGTGTCGTGCTTTTCCCCCTTGTGTCGGATCAGCGTCAGCATTCTAGTCGACGGGCAGCGAGCAATTTTCCGTGGCGTTGCTTCCCGGACGTCCGCCCCCAGCTCCAACACCTCCCTTCCATCGCCGATCCGCCCGTACTCTCCTCGCCAACAATTACTTAACAAATGTAATCCGCCTCCTCATCGGGAGAGGACTAAGTCGCGGAAAACACAGTGGACGGGTAGAGCGGGAGATCTTGGCGTTGGTAGTGTGCATATATTATTTTTAAAAGCCCTTCGTACAAGGCTTTCCCAACAATTGTTGATCGTGTGGATCGTAGTTGTCGACTCACCCCGCCTAGCCCCTAGTCAAGCCATGCATGACACGGCTATAGGGTTGCCATCACCTAC
The DNA here is from genome assembly GCA_026401115.1 of Tetraselmis chui. NCBI lineage: Eukaryota > Viridiplantae > Chlorophyta > Chlorodendrophyceae > Chlorodendrales > Chlorodendraceae > Tetraselmis > Tetraselmis chui. The sequence continues at coordinate 57,324 of JAPMLY010001671.1, forward strand.
CACGAGGAGATGGGATGAGTGCCGACGGGTCTGCGAGCGCACCTCCTTTGGGGCCGCCGCCGCTATGCCGCCCGCGGGGCCGCGGGCGCTAAACACGATAACTTATCATCATCATCATCATTATCATCGGGAGAGAGAGAGAGAGAGAGAGAGAGAGAGAGAGAGAGAGTGAGAGAGCGATCCGCGGCTCTGCGGACTGCATGTACATGTATATCCGGACATCGCGCTCTCCATCAACGTCCTTAGCCGACACCCTACTAGTAAGAAATTTCAGATGAAAAAGCTAATGCGCGTTATATTTAAACGCATGCATCAAGTAGTTGCATCACTATTGTGCGACTATTCACGGTGGCACCTTGGCCATCTTTGTACTATGCCTCTTATCGGGCGGCATGTTAAACCGTGTACACAGGATCAATATAAAAGGTAACTCACGCACACGTAATTACAGTTATAGTCACGCAAATACGACAATCACATAGACAACCAGCCCGAGGCGTGGTGTCGGGAGAGTTGTAGCCTAGCGACAACTCTTTACCGAATCAAGTAAGTTATCGGTATGTCCGATCTAGACATGTACTAATTGTATCTAGAATAGCTTACAATAGCTATCTGCAACTAGTAACTATAAGGTATTACTTACAACACTCCCAATGAAGGTAGCTACAGGATGAAGCGTCGCAATGGGTATGCTCCTCCAAGGATTTTACTTCGGTGTCTTGTTAATGCAGGTCCTGGTAGAGGCTTGGTGAACATGTCGGCCACCATTTGGTCAGTGGGGAGGTACCGCAACTTAATGGTTCCCTGCTCCACGTGGTCCTTGAGGAAGTGCCACTTCACACCGATGTGACATATTCCTTGGTCCTAAGTCTCCTCGCTGACCCAAAAAATCCTGGTAGTACGCGATGGCGCTTTGGCTGTCCTCCGAGATAGTGGTGCTTTCGGGGCGCCCGCCGGCGGCGCAGCGGCGGCGGCCCCGGAGGGGGGTGCGCTCGCAAGCCCGTCGGCATCCCCTCACCTCCCCGTGGTGGGCGATGGAAGCCCCGTAGCCGTGCCAGGCCTGGCACGGCAAGGGGCTAAGAGGGCCGACAGCTCGATCCGCAGGATTAGCAGCTCTCGGGAAAGCCATGTACAAAGGGCTTTTGAAAAAATAATTTCTGTGCAATACATGCACCAAGATCTCCCGCTCGGCCCGTCCGATATGTTTTTTCGCGGTCATGTACTACTAAATACAGTCCTACCTCGAGGGTGTGGGGCATGTACAACAAAAGCGTTTGAAGGCGAGGAGGGTACGGCCGGATCATCGGTGGGAGGCGAGTGTTGGAAATGGTGCCGGCCAGCCGGGAAGCAGCGCCATGAAAGGGCGCTCGCTAGCCGTCGACCAGCCATGTGCCAGTCGACCCTTCCCGGGGGGTGAGGCAAGACAGGGCGTAGGCCGGTGGCCGGTCGCAGACGGAGGAGCGGCTATGTGAGGCGGCGACGATCCTCAGGATCAGCCGCCGCCGGAAAGCCATGTACGGAGGGCTTTTTCGGATACTAAAAAACAATGTCCATACCCGGCGTCGAGCTAGTTGGGGAGCAGCACCAGGGAAGGGCGCTCACTAGCGCGCCGCCACGCCGACAAGTTACATCTCCCGGGGGGAGGAGTCAGCTTGGGCGGCAAGGAGGCTAGTCGCGAGGGAAGGAGCGATAACCCCGTACGGAGGGAGTTTTTGGAATAATTTCCGTGCGCCCGCGGCCTGCCGGATCCGACTACGGTGACCTACCCCCTCCCCCCTCCTCGACACCCACTACCCGGATAGACGAGACCCTTGCGGGGGGGGGGGGGGCGGGTGAGCGCGGAGGCCCCAACCTCAACAAAGTCTGCTAGATGGACGCGCGATCAGAGGGGGGAGGGTACGGCCACATGCCGGACTAACCGACAGGTACCCGGATACCAGACAGAGAAAAAAACCGAGGAAATGAGCGGGGAAAATTCAGGCGCGGAGGCAGGAGCGCCCATTATTTCTATGCATGTGTGTCTCGGTCCCCCCCACCTGCCCTCGAGGTGACGGGGGACCTCGACAAGGACCGTCGCGTCGGTGGACACGGCTACGACCTTGGGACGGGGTTTACGGGATGCGACGGCGGGATCGACGAGCGACCACGCGAGGAGGGGTTTTTGCCAGCCTTTCCCCTCCTAACTTCGGCAAGACCGAAGTCACGCGGGAGCTAGATTAGGCTGGCCCGTCGTCCCTCCCGGACGCAAAGGCCGGTCGGCACCCCGGTTCGGTGGGAGCGGGCCGTGCATCGTGAAGATCGAGCAGCAGTTTAGTTTTGCATTTCTCGACAAGTGGATTTATTCTTAGATCTGTTTTCTTGATTACAAAATTATTACGCTGTTACTGCTTAGGCGGGGGGACTGTGGCAATTACTGCGGTTGCTTACAGTTTTTAAACTCCCGAGGAACGTTGACACACAATGTAGCTCGGTGTGTCAATAGGTGTACCTGGTCGAAGAGACCCGGGCCCAACTTGCTAATAAGTCATGAATGGCGAAGTAGAGTGGCCCGAGAGACAGCAGTCGGTCCAGTTTGCTGGCACATGTTGTGAACAATTTCAATTTCAATTTCAATTTGGTGCTTTCGGTGTGTGGGGGGGTGATTGCTTGTTCGCCGCGGATCGGATGTACCGGGGTCGGATGTGAATGTTGTTGGTGTCCAACAAGTACTAGAGTCGGCGTAATTCGCTCATCATTTCCGGGGAGCGGGAAGTCAGGCCGGCCGGGACGTAGCAAACCCGCATGGTTGTCTTCGTGGAGGAGGATGTTGCGGCCAATGAGATGTGGCAAGAAACTGAGGACGGCCAAGCGGATGGCCTTCAATTTTTGCAGGTAATGTGATGGTGTTTGTCCTTTGGTCCCCAAGAGCCGCGTACCTCGAGTCTGCCGTTGAGTACTGCTCCCCAACCATACCTCAAATTGTCGCAGTGTATGTAGGCTGACTCGACCGGGCGGTAGATGCTCTTGCCATTTGCGTGGCCGGGCACTTGGGTCCACCACTATAGGTCTCGACGGAGCTGAGGGGTGAGGCGGACTCGGCCTCTCCACTTGTCGCCGATTACGGAGTGCAATTCGCGCATGAAGAATCGTGCAGCCGGGTTAGCGAGAAAAAGGTACTACGCTTGACATTCGAATGAATGGAGTTCCTTGACAAGGGGCCATATGTTGGCTCGTGTAGCACGTTGCAGTAGTTGCCGGGCTTGCTTAGCGAGCTTCTGAAGTTTGCTGCTACTCCGAAGAAGTAACATGTTGATGTGTCGATATCGATTCCCAAGTGGAGGCCGTATTGTATCGGCTCCCAAAAACCCTTGGAGGGGTGGCAGAGAAGGCCAAGACTGGTGAGCATGCGGTCGACGCGCTGACGGAGAGCAAGCGCGAGTGCCCTAGTGGCTGCGAAGAGGAGGAAGTCGTCGACGTAAGGAAAGATCTTTGCTCCTCGCCAACGGGTGTGTCGGAGGAAGCGCTTGCTCGGCGTGTCGCCGTCGGGTTGCGTAGGCCTCCCCTAGTGTGTCGTAAACCCACCGGGGTCGGGTTGGCTTAGGTGTCGCACGAATGTGTCCGTAAACGCACGAGACTCAAGTGATCAACACCTTGCGTGGCTAGCAAGGGCCACGATGCCGTTTGCGTGAGCGATAGCTCTCGCAAAAGGCAGAGGGTGGACACACAATCGCTGCTAGTGCGTCATATAGTGTGCGGACATTTTACTGTCCGTGCGCGCGTGGGCGCTTGAACCGTTAGGGGAGCCGTACCGTCGGAGGTAACGCATGTTACTGTGTAATTCTACACTCCTCCACAAAAGTCCGGACATGCATTATGTTAAGCATAAGCTAGTCAAGAACACGCTCCCCTCTCACCACGTCAAGCACGACGATACCCGAGTACCACCCAATTGTAGGAGAGCCGAGAAGCAAGCAGTAAGCCGCCATCCGGGGTGGTTAGACCTCAGCTTAAAGCGGGTGTTGTCGGTGGAGTTTGTCGAATTAAGCCCATAAACTCCCGAGAAATTGTCCGAACTGCACACGTCATTCTGAGCGCCACGCTTGGGCATTGCTCAAGCGCTCATACCAAGCTGCATACTTCTCTGTGTTCCACATAACCGTATTTTTGGGGGGTTTTTGGAGGGGGTTTGGAGGCGTGGGTGCCGTGTTCAATGCGCGAGGTTTGGTTTGCGGGTGTGTGAAAAGAGCACGGAAGTTCACGCCGCTGGCACGGGTGATTTTTTGGAAAGCAGGCGAGCAAAAACGCACATGACGCAGGTTTGGATAAACACTGCACGCTGTAAACATGCGAGGGCGATTGGCTTAGGGGAGGGGCGAGGTCCAACTTGGCCGTTAGGGACGCATCACGTTGACGGTGGTGTTTGGAATGCTTGGGTATGTGCTTGTGCCATCCACACCCGCCCCACGCGTGGCACGCGTCGGGAATTGGGCTCGGAGGTCAATAATAATGAAGAATTAGTAAACATAAATCGATAAACCCAGCACAAATCGTCTCAGGAGGTGAGCCGACTTCGATGGGTGTTGCTTGGCACTGCGGCTCAGCGGTGCCGGAATAGTTTGTAAATTAGAATAATTCATAACAAATCGATTTATCGGAGTTTGAACTCCGGAGTAGGCGCGTTCGACGCGCAGTGAAAAGACGCGTCCAACGGTACATTTCATACAAAGTTTAGACCATATATCAGGAAGTTATGATCGCTTGAATATTGTTGCCGAAAGCGGCTTGCCCTTGGGTTGTGCGCATATCGGTGGCAAGTCTACATACGCGATTTCTTGCGTTTCCCCCACAGCGGCCTGCCCAACACCTCCTCCCTCCGTCGCCTATGCATAATATTTGCGCGACCGTCGCATCAGCGTTCATATTGCGGCGTTGTGCGCCCGTTACTCTTTTCGTCTACCAAGCACGGCGACTGTTTGAAAGAGCGTGCCGCACGGGTGCGGGCGCGATAACCCCAAGTACACATGCCCGGCAGTGTTCGAACTCGCCCCTCGCAGTTGTCGGTGCATTCCATTTTGCGCGCAAAAGCATTGCCTGGGATTTCAGGCTATTTGTCAATAAAATCGGCGCATGATTGCATTTTCTACTTGCGCAGGTGCGAAATCTTGTCCGGACTTTTGTGGAGGAGTGTTGGACGTTTTCAAAATTCCCGTACAGCGGCGGGAGACCGCAAAACTTGGCGAAACTTAGCGGGAACTCGTCAAAACTTTGTTCTTCGCAGCCGAGACCGCCAACCGCGCCAACGCGCTGTCTTTTCCTCTTGTCGACCTTATTGCTCACGTCGGCTGCGGCCGTTTCGTAGTATGCCACCATCTCCATGTGTACTCGCAAGGCGTTGGCGCCTCGTCCATGAAGCCGAACGACTTGGCAGCGCTCGTAAGGCCGCGCAGGAGTGTAAAGCAACCGTGAGGGTTGTCGAGAAGTGGTGCCGGCGCGCTAAAGCTACCGGGACAGTGGACGACACGCCTAGGGCGGGCAGGCCCCGAGCGCCCTTGGCGTCCCGAGAAGCCACCCTCCTTTTGAAGGTGGGTGTAAAGCGCGGCGATCAGTGCCCCCAACTTGCCAAGATGCTGCAGCAGAGGCTAGGAGTGACTGTGAGTGCTGAGACGGTCCGCCGGTACCGAAACAAGTACTTAGCGCGCCAGATGAGGCCGAGGAAGCGTGTTTCACTAACAGTCAAGCACATGCGCGCACGGCTATGCTTTGCCAAACAATGGGTACGGAAGTCATGGCACAATGTGGTGGTGACAGACAGCAAGTACTTTTGGCTGTCCAATAAGGGGCCCGGGAACAAGGAGTGGGTGCTTTTCGAGGATGAACCGCCAACCAAGGTGTCAGAGCAAAATTGTTTCAAAGTGCACGCGTATGGTGGTGTTAGCAAGTATGGCAGGACACCTTTGTTTGTGACAGTGGGGAGCAGCGGCGTTAAGGCAAAGAGCAAGGGCGTAAACGGTGAGGTGTATCTCACCTTGTTGCAGGAGCACCTGATACCCGCGTGTGAGGCTTTGATGGCAAAAGGCCCTCGGCCGAGGCGCAACATCAATGGATTTTTCAGCAAGATAACGCTAAAGCTCATGCTTGCAAGAAGGTTAGGAATTGGCTTTCGTCTCAATCCGGCTTTCAAGTGATGCAATGGCCTGCCAAAAGCCCTGACCTCAGTTGGATTGAAAACATGTGGGGTATTGTGTCGAGTAGATTACAAAAAAGATTGGACTTGTCCCCGCGCAATTTTGAGGCGGTCATACAACACGAGTGGGAAACAATTCCTTACTCTGCCCATTGCGCCGTGTTCAACTCCATCCCCAAACGGCTAAGGGAGTGCATAGCAAACGATGGAGGAACAACTCACTATTAGGGTAAATTTAGGGTTTCGGATAGGTTGACATGCAAATCAGCACAATTTTGATAATTCGAGTTTCATCCAACACTCCTCCACAAAAGTCCGGACATGCATTATGTTAAGCATAAGCTAGTCAAGAACACGCTCCCCTCTCACCACGTCAAGCACGACGATACCCGAGTACCACCCAATTGTAGGAGAGCCGAGAAGCAAGCAGTAAGCCGCCATCCGGGGTGGTTAGACCTCAGCTTAAAGCGGGTGTTGTCGGTGGAGTTTGTCGAATTAAGCCCATAAACTCCCGAGAAATTGTCCGAACTGCACACGTCATTCTGAGCGCCACGCTTGGGCATTGCTCAAGCGCTCATACCAAGCTGCATACTTCTCTGTGTTCCACATAACCGTATTTTTGGGGGGTTTTTGGAGGGGGTTTGGAGGCGTGGGTGCCGTGTTCAATGCGCGAGGTTTGGTTTGCGGGTGTGTGAAAAGAGCACGGAAGTTCACGCCGCTGGCACGGGTGATTTTTTGGAAAGCAGGCGAGCAAAAACGCACATGACGCAGGTTTGGATAAACACTGCACGCTGTAAACATACGAGGGCGATTGGCTTAGGGGAGGGGCGAGGTCCAACTTGGCCGTTAGGGACGCATCACGTTGACGGTGGTGTTTGGAATGCTTGGGTATGTGCTTGTGCCATCCACACCCGCCCCACGCGTGGCACGCGTCGGGAATTGGGCTCGGAGGTCAATAGTAATGAAGAATTAGTAAACATAAATCGATAAACCCCGCACAAATCGTCTCAGGAGGTGAGCCGACTTCGATGGGTGTTGCTTGGCACTGCGGCTCAGCGGTGCCGGAATAGTTTGTAAATTAGAATAATTCATAACAAATCGATTTATCGGAGTTTGAACTCCGGAGTAGGCGCGTTCGACGCGCAGTGAAAAGACGCGTCCAACGGTACATTTCATACAAAGTTTAGACCATATATCAAGAAGTTATGATCGCTTGAATATTGTTGCCGAAAGCGGCTTGCCCTTGGGTTGTGCGCATATCGGTGGCAAGTCTACATACGCGATTTCTTGCGTTTCCCCCACAGCGGCCTGCCCAACACCTCCTCCCTCCGTCGCCTATGCATAATATTTGCGCGACCGTCGCATCAGCGTTCATATTGCGGCGTTGTGCGCCCGTTACTCTTTTCGTCTACCAAGCACGGCGACTGTTTGAAAGAGCGTGCCGCACGGGTGCGGGCGCGATAACCCCAAGTACACATGCCCGGCAGTGTTCGAACTCGCCCCTCGCAGTTGTCGGTGCATTCCATTTTGCGCGCAAAAGCATTGCCTGGGATTTCAGGCTATTTGTCAATAAAATCGGCGCATGATTGCATTTTCTACTTGCGCAGGTGCGAAATCTTGTCCGGACTTTTGTGGAGGAGTGTAGCTAGCTCTGTAATTTTAAATCAATTTCTTACAAGCCCTGTAGTCCAAATATCTATATTCCCAATGTGACCAAAATATGATCAATGCTCATCTTCTTATAACGAAAAAAATGACCAAGAATAAAGACAACGTGAGTAACCCCCCTTCCAAGATCGAAATTCAAGATTAGGCCGAAAATACCCGTACCCGCTGGTCGAAAGCAGTAAATACTAGCAATCGTACACGACTCTTTATGAGTCCGCGTCCGATATCTGGTCGTCGCTGGCGCGCGTCTCCTTCAAGAGCTCCTATCGCCACTTCATCATCCTCGCGCTCGCGACACCGATAGAGGGGTGTCTCTTATGGCGACCGGATGTGAATGAAGTTTCCCCCATAGGTGTAGGAAGTCTGAACGCAGCGAGGTCGAAACGTATTCTGGACACAACGCTGCTGCACCCCCCATGTTTCCGGAACGGCGCCGGAGCACCGGCATACGCTGGCGATTGCTATTGTTCGCGTTGTTATTGGCACTGCCGCGGATACCTGCCGTGTTGGATAAAATGGTCAGCGAAGTAGTGGCATCGACGTCGCGGGGGAGGGATCCGGACCCGTCATGCGCGTTTGAGTTCCGGTCACGTCCTGCTGCGGCGGAGCCGGGGCATCTTCAGGCGCAGTCAGCGGACGGCCCAATTCACCCGCAGATGTGCGGCCTTTTGACGGCTAGCAAGTATTACAACCGGTACTGCGACACGCTCCCGCTGGTCGAGCCTTCCGCTGGCTGCAATGCCGTGGACCTGGAGAATATTAAAAGCTGGATGCCCTCCGAGCCGAGGACGGTGTGGCTGTGGGGCGACTCGGTCCTAAAGCAGGTGTGGTACCATTTGCTGTGTATGTTGAGCAAAGTGGTGCCGCCGGAGGATATCAGCCAAGACGTGGCGAACCTGGCGTTCGTAGCCGATAACATGAAGCCGCAGTCTCAAAATAAAAAGAAAATTAAAGTCAAAGCAGGAGTGGTGTCGTGGATCAACTGGGGGGCGAAAGGCATCGGGGGCAAGCTGCTGCAGCCCCCACTCAAGTGGTCACCAAAGTTGGCCAAACTCAGCTGCAAACCCATCTATGGCTGTGCAAGGTACGCCTGCCTCCTTTCACACCCACTCCTGAAAGCACACCCTCCAAAGCCAGTGGTCACAGATTCAGATTCACCGTAGCTGAGCATGCACATGGAGCAGGAAATATAAGTGCAGGCGAATTGAGGGCAGGCATACATTCATGGCCATTTATCCATTTCCTTGGTGTGGTTGTGGTGAATGCCTCATGTGCCCGTGATGCAGGTTCGGTAATCTTAAGGTATGTTACGGAGACGTTCTTAAAGACAGCGCTTTCTACGACACGACGACGACGCCGTGCTTTGTGAATAGTGCGGCGACGGACATTCATGTGATCAATTACGGAATGTGGCACAATGACAGACGCGGGCTGCCGGTGGCCACCAAGTCTTTCTCCACCTTTCTCAGGGCTATGGCAGCGCACAGAGGGAAGGATGCGATGCCGCGGATTGTTTGGTTCGAAACCACACCTCAGCATTTCTTGAGCAAGGGTGGCCTGTTCTCCGCGAAGCCAGGAACCATACAGAAGGGCTGCATGACGGAGGCGCCCCTCGCGCAGATGCGAAAGCTCGAGTTCCGGAATCGCGTCACGCTGCCCTTACTCAACAGCAGCAGCCTGCAGGAGGTTGCCCCCATGCATGTGTTCAGAACGTGGGAGCTGTTTGCGCCGCACCCAAAGCTGCACGACCAGCGGTCACAGGGGAAAATAGACTGCGTGCATTGGTGCGAGTACGACGGCGGTGCGGTCATGGCGCTGGGGGAAATTCTGCTGTCTGACCTGTCCCGTGCGTTTTGGGGCGCCAGCTCACCTTGACAGTGTCAGCGATGGCACTGCTGATCACACTCAGCCTTGCAGCTTGTCGCAAAGAATCGTTTTTATCCAGATCGCCCGTTTCCTTACTGGCCACAAACAAAAACGGGTCGAGACTCAGGCGGAAACAACAATCCAGGCTTCATGAGGCAGTGCAGTTTTTTATGAAACGAGCACAACGTTCAGTTCCAACTGTTTTGCACCCATCCAAGCGAGGTCACCTGTTCAAAGTGGTGATTACATGATGACAATTTCCAACGACACAGCAAAAGAAATTTTAACACTAGTAGCTTCATTCATACACATGAGGCCTCACCTGAGAAGTCCGCGACTGGTACCCACCCACGAGTTCCTCGTATGAATTCTCCTCAAGCTGCAGCTCATGCTGGCGCTGTTCCAATGTCAAAACTGTGACGACATCAGCTGCAGTGGGGCCGGACTCCTGCGCGTGAGTACAGAGTTCGCGATCCTCAGTGTGCGCCTCAGACAAACGAGCCCTCCAGAGTAATAAGAAACAGGAGGCCAACGATGGAGTCTGTGTTTGGGTTAAGTGTTGTGTAAACGGACCTGCAATTCTTTAATCTCTCGCAAGGCAAGGTCCACCAGACGCCGCGAGTTGGCAGGGTCGCAGCTGAACCCGAGAGCGATGTCACCACTCACGACACCATCCTTCGATGGGGCGGTCGCTCCAAAGAAGGGCGACACACTCACGGTGTAAACCTCTCCAAACTTCGCATCAGCTGCGCAGGTAGGCAAGGCATCATAAGCATCTGACAATCAGCAATTGCGCTGCAAAGGTGTTCCAAACATATGGATGACATTCGCAGTCCATTAGTAAGTAGGCTCGGGACAAGTGATGGCAGGCGATAGGACTAGAGGCAAACCTGCATGAGGCGAGTCTCCAGCAGCCGGCAGCAGATGGAGATCCAGACCGCCTCCTTGTGCGCCTCCTTGCGCTCGATGTCCACAGGGAAGGTTATCTGCGTTTGTGTGATTGGACTGGTCATGGGCACAACCACGTCTTTCACAATGGGCGCGCGGGGGAACTGGTACGGCAGCGCTGTGACTTCCTGTGACCCCCAAGCCATATGAGAACCACAAAGCAAACAATAAGTCAGTTTTTGCATAGCGAGGCAAGAATCCGAACACTCCATGGTCCACAAAGGGCGTTTTACGTGACAGCAGGATCAACAAAAGGTACCTACTAAACAGCACCACAGTAACAGCCTGCATACATTGGGGAGAGAGCTATGCGGTAGGGTCACCCAAGGGGCATCCGCGGAAGCGGCTTGGGCGGCGTTGCTTTTATTTCCGCGCTTAGTTTTGCGCCCCATGGCTGATTTTACTTCTGCGGGGCATCCGCCCCCTTACCCGGTCGCTGATTACCGTGACAACCGCTTAGCCCATTGGGCGTCAAGAGATCTCGATACATTGCTTTCCGCCGCTCGCGCTCACGCACCCCTTACCAATGGGCGGGCACCGCCACCTACCTCACTTTCGAGGGCCGGTACCGACCCCATCTCCCCTTCGCAACCCTTTCATAACGGCGTCTCGGCCAAGGTCGCCAGCCGGGCGGCTAGTCTAGCTGCGGTTAGGGAGTACCGTCGTGCTATGGAAGCCCTAAGCTTCAACCCCGTTGCAAGTGGTCGTGGGGTGCACGAGAAATTATCACGGTTGCACCCACAAGACGATGACGACCTCGCGGACGTGTTGCCGGATCCCTTCTCCCTCCCTCGTATGAAACTCCGTGCTTCGGAAATTGATATTGTGGAGGTCGTTGCTAGATGCCCTCGAAAGTCTAGTCCTCACGTCGACGGTTGGAGGTTTGAAACTCTTCGCGCGTTGGGTTCCCCTTGCACTCTCACCGGTTTAGCCGAAGCCATCGTGAATGCATAGGTTCCAACAGGCGTTGCCTCATTCCTTGCCCGTGCCACACTTATCCCCCTAGACAAGCTTGATCCCGAACAACGACGCGCAGAAGAGCAAGAACTTCGCGAACAAAAGGGGACGTTGCGCCCGATTGGTATTGGCTCCGTTTTAGCTCGTTTCGCGAATCGTGCGTTGCTCGCCGTAATTGGTGACGAAGTATCTCAATGGTTGGCTGCTCGGCACCAATTTGGGGTCGGCGTCCGCGGCGGGGTTGAGATCGTACAGTTCATGGTTCGTGTCGCGCTTGACGCTTCACCGGACGGGGCAGACATGCAAGGCGACGCATCCAACGCGTTCAACGAGTTATTGCGGCGTCCCTTGTTTGAGGAGTTGTCAGCAAATCCCGCGCTTCGACCGTTGCTCCGCGTCGCTACTATTTTGTATGCCCGTCCATCTACCTTGTACGTTTACGACTCATCAAATGCTCACGGCCCGGCCATGCGCATCATGAGTACCCGTGGAGTCCATCAAGGTTGCGTTCTCGGGGCCATGTTCTTCTCAATATTTGCCTCCCGGATATACAACCATTTGGTTGCTATTGCCCCGAACGAATCCGTTGTTTGCGGTTATTCTGATGATGCTCACTTCCTCGGAATCCTTGCGTCTCTCGTGGCTATTGGCGACGCTATGCCGGAGGCGTATGCTAGCGTCGGCCTCACAGTAACCATCCGTAAAAACTGTTTGTATTCCCCTTTGGGTGTCGGTGATGCTTTCGATAACTTACCCGACGGCCACATCATGCGGGGAGTAAATGTCTCCACGAAATGGACGAAAGTATTGGGGGGGCCAATGGGTACATCCGATTTTGCTCGAGACGTGTTCGAAACGGCCTTAAGTAAGTATGAGGCCTACGGCGAACGTCTAAGGGGTCTAGCGGCTCACCGGCACTCTCACAGTGCGCTTCGTATCCATCAACATTGCAGCCGCCGCTTCTGACACTTTGCCCGTACAGTCCCCCGAGGTCTTGGCAGGGGCGAGGGCTACGGTGACACCGTCGTGACCTTCCTCGAGCGCGCTGACAATGCCACACTAGATATGGCGGCTGAGATATTGGGCCTTCCCGCAGCTAGCCTACCCCGCAACACTCGCTCCGAGATGTCTTTTCCCATACGTTTCGGAGGCATGGGGGTGGGGGACTTGGTTGCCTTGGCGGATGCGGCCCATGTCGGAGCGGCCGGTTTGGCAGTGGGATCATCTATCCGTTTCCTTACAGCAAATTGAAATTGTTTACAACATGTACCGTATGCGCCGGTTTACACCAAGTACCGTATGCGCCGGTTGCTATCTCTGGGCCCTCTCAACTATGCCATATAGGAAACTCACAAGCCATGGCTAGACCGTTAACCACATAAGTCCAACCTCTCCAAGGGCGTTCGGGGGTTTTACTCCCCCCCGGGGAGTGTGCGATGCGAGGTGATGACGGCGTGCAATCAGGGGCGTGCGAAGGTGCAGTGTGCGGGGGCGCGGCGAGAGGTCCTGCGAAATTTGATGCGGTATATAAGTAGGATATGGTGTAGCCATTGGGCAGTGTGCGTGTGGAGTTGTGCAAGGATGCGGGACGTGTCGAGTCGTGCTTTGGAGATGAGTTTGTCAGGAGGGTATGTGCGGAGGTCGAGTAGAGAGGTGAGACGTGTGATGGTGGACGAGTGCGGTGTGCCCGTGCAGCTCATGACGATGGGGAGGATGTCGACTTCGGTACCTAGCTCGTAGCTGCGGATGGCATTGGCGAGGGGTGTGTATTTGGCACGAATCAATTGGGCTGTGTGGGAGAGGTTGTAGTCCGTGCAGTACTTCCACTCCCCTATCTGAATCTTTTTAATTGATGAGTATCGGCGGCGATCGTTTGTGTGACCGAGGAATCGAGGTTCGAGGAGGCGGATAAAGTAGAGTTTGTGCGCCGGGGGTCGTAGCGCGGGGGGGAGAATCTCGGGGGGGAGGATGGCGGGGCACGAGGTTATGGAGTCGGGCGAGAGACCTTCGTCAGCAGCAACAAGGCGGGTGGGCATGTGGGTGGGGTGAGGGGGGTGACAATCAAAAGGGGTGTGGGTGGGTGTGGGGGATGTGAATGTCTTAATGGGTTTGTTACCGAAGTCTGCAGTGATGATCTCCCATCGTCCGCCGTTGTGGCGTTCCATGAGGGAGAGTAGGAGTTGCAGCGCGCTGTTGTGGTGGTCTTGTCTTAGCCCAGACATGGTGGGGCAGTTACCGGCCATGTGGCCATTGCTAGTGAATTGGCCACACATGGGGCAGCGCAGGGTGGGGTTGTGTGTGAGGAGGCGGGTGTTGTGGACTCCACACATGAATTCTTGCTTGTGGGTGAATTGGATGTTGGTAAGTGTTGTGTGTGTTTCTTGTGGAAAGTGAAGTCGGCGCCGTCCTCCCCGGCGCGGGCGAGGAGGGCACCGTGCTTGGACGTTTGTGAGAGGGGTGTGTGAGTGTGCTTGGTGATGTGGGTGTGAGCGTCAGTCTTGAGGTTTGTGTATCTATAGGGTATGGGTTCCCCTAGGGTTTGCGGAATGAGGGTGTATGGCCAAGTCTAGTGGCCTATCGATACGTCTGCTCATGTGGTGTATGTTGTGTCGGGTGGGTATCCGCTTGCAGCTTGGTTAGCTTGTGTGTCTACGATTGTTGTAATTAATACCGTATAAGTATTAGTTGCAGATAGCTATTGTAAGCTACTCTAGATATGATTAGTACATGTCTAGATCGGACATACCGATAAACTGTTTGACTCGGTACAGAGTTGTCGCTCGGCTACAGCTGTGACACTTCAGTTATCCCGACACCACGCATGTAGGCTAGTTGTCTCTGTGATTGTCCTTTTTGCGTGGCTGTGACTGTAACTACGTTTGCGTGAGTTATCTTCCACACTAACCGTGTCCGCATGGTTCAATAGGTTTTGGGCCCCCGCCTCACGTCACTCACGCGCGACAACCTGGTTTGGCGAGCTGCGATCGACAGCTCTCCCGCAGAAGGCAAGTTTCTATAGACACTTAGTACTTTCACCTTGTAGTCGGCGGTATCGCCAGTACAAACTGCGATTTAAAACCCACCTCCACCCCTCTTACGTCAGCTACTCGAAGGCGACAAACAGCCACCCACACCGACGCACTCGTCGTGTGTGGACATGGTGCACAAAGGGTCCAAGCTGGAGAAGTGGGGGGGCGCACTATCGGGTGAATATGCATGCACAGGTTGCACGATAGCCCTAGCTTACATTTTTATTTTAATATTGTCTCAGCGACTCAGCCGCCAGCGCAGGGCGCTCCACCTGTCTTGGCCTTGGCCTCGACTTGTGCCCCACACTGGGTGGAGGATAAAGAAAATGTGCTTTGAGACATCCCGGGGCGTCAAGCCGAGGGGTCGGCGGGCATCATGCCGTCTCTTTGAAACCATTGTTAGGCACAAGTCCGGCTAGCGGTTTTTACCGCTGCCTGTTTTTATTCTGCTCTTTCGTTTTCGCCCTCTGTCGAAATGGCGCCGAAAACTCGCTCTGCCGACTCTTCGCATGTTTCGCCTCCTGCTTCCCCTGACCTCGGCTCTCAGCAAAGCACTCTCGATAGCACCCCGGATACTCTCGCGCTCGTCCTTGAGCAAATGGCGCGCATTAACGCTCGCCTAGACGCGCAGTCGGCCGACGCTGCTGCTGTTGTTGCTGCGGGTGCTAATTCCGACACCCCTATCGCTCAGCGCCGCCGCGATGCGCTGCTCGAACCCTCTCGGGACGGCCACGACGTGCACACCCTCCCCCTGCTTGAGCATCCCCTACTTGGCTACGCTCAACCGGACGCACAAACGGCCTTCGCTGCAGCTACCGCTGCAGCTCCTGTTGGCGACCCCACCGTCGCACAACGCCGTCCCGATGCGCACCGCGAGCCTTCGCGTCCCGATGCGCACCGCGAGCCCTCGCGTCACGAGCCACCGGTTGATCACCTCCCACCACCCCTACCATACCCCCCCGCTGGATATGCCTTTCACAGCCGGAGTGGACATCATCCCGTGAACATCACCTCGCCGGAGGCGCGCCCCCACCTCGTCCCCCCCTCCCGTGGCCTTCCGCACCCATACGGCCCGCCGCACACCATGGCCGGCCGCTCTCCCTTTCCCGGTGGTCCACCTCCTCCCTTCCCTGGACGGCATTCTCCCCCAGCACCTCGTGGCGACCACACCACCCGTGGTGGTCGTCGCCCCACCATTGACCCGGTTGTCATCGGCCGAGCGGCACACCAAGCCCCCGGCTTCGATAAGGACGCACTCAACCGGTCCATGAAGATGTCGGTCCCCATCTTGGGCCCGACCACGGACTTTAAGCAGTGGAAGAGGACCTTCCTAAATTTCCTCTCCATCAAGGCCGCATATCTCATTCCACAGCTAGCCATCCGCGACTCCGGCGTCTAGTTGGACGAACAGGCGCAACACTACGCCTACATGTTGCTCCTCCATGCAGCCAGCGCGAATCAACGCGCTGACCATGCGATGAAATGCGTTTCTCCGGCCCGCTTTGACTGCGCCGCTGCCGCGTGGGACATCCTGTGTGAACGCCTCGACTGCCGGTCTTTTGCTCGCTCCCTATCCCTCTTGGAGAACCTGATGGTCAGACAACGCCCTGGCCAAATTGAAATTGAAATTGAAGTTTCCAAGGGATGAAATGCGTTTCTCCGGCCCGCTTTGACTGCGCCGCTGCCGCGTAGGACATCCTGTGTGAACGCCTCGACTGCCGGTCTTTTGCTCGCTCCCTATCCCTCTTGGAGAACCTGATGGTCAGACAACGCCCTGGCCAAATTGAAATTGAAATTGAAGTTTCCAAGGGAAATTGAAATTGACAGCGCCCTGGCCAGTCACTTAGTGACTATGTCCACTCCATGCGTCAGACCTTTGATGATTACAACGAGACGTGCCAAATGGTTGATGGCTCCGCTGCCATCCACCCCCACAACCTCGGTCTCCTCATGCTGCGCGGTATTTCTTGCAACGGCCCCCACGGTCAAGCTAGACAGTGCGTCATCAACGCATTTGACACCGACTACCTATTGTCGGCTGATGAAGTGATGGCCATCATCCTCCACCTCGCGCACAACATGGACGACGACCCTGCCCCGGACACACCCGCTCCAGTCGCATCACCCCCTCCAATCTCCGCATTCGTCGCTGCGGGCCGCGGCTCTCACAGCGGTCGAGGCCAACCACACCGTTATCCTTGCGGTAGTCGACCCAACAAGTGTGGCGTATGTGGCAGCCTAAACCACCTCATGTCCGCCTGCACTGCCCCGGATGACGCTATCCTTAAGTGGAACCTCGCCAAGCGTAAGATGACCGTCCATAAGTACGGCGCCCCCGGCGGCACCACCTTTGCTCACGCTGCTCTGCTGAGCGACGTCCCTGCCGACGACGCCCCCGCCGATGACGCCGACGGCTTACCCACCCTCGAGGACTGCGCGGATGACTGCGATGACGACGAGGTGAGTGTCCCCTTCAGCTCCGTGGCATTCTCCTCTTCCCTCACCCCGGGTCGTAACCTCTCGCAGTTCTGGGTCGTTGATTCCGCCTGCTCGATTAACCTCACCGCGTTCCGAGATGACTTCGTAAAGTTCACACCCCCCTCCGCTCCCTCTCGCGTGGGAGGAGTCGGCGTTGACGTTAAGGGCAGTGGCGCAGTGCGGATTTCTGTCAGACTTGCCTCTGGCCAGCTTATTCACCGCACTGTGTATGCACTACACACCCCCGACCTATCATCTCGCTCCGATTAGAGTATCGGCAGACTTCTTAGTGTCAGCTGGATGCAAACGCACAGCGGTTGTGAATGCATCTTCCCCTCTAACTCTGACACTGGCATGCTTTTGGTACCCACATGCATGGGTGTGCTAGAACCGTCCGGAAATGGTCTCTACCTCCTTCCCCACCAGCCGGAGCTCCCTTCAAGCCCATCCGCAACGTCGGCACATGACCCCTCACCTCAAGTTGCCCTTAATGCCTAGTGTGACCCCCTACTGTGGCACCGTCAGTTTGGACACCTAAACATGCAAAGCCTACATGCCCAACATACTCACGGTGTCCCGACTAGCCCTGCGTTACCAAGCTCCGTAAAAAGGTCTCTTGCGACTCTTGCTTGTTTCACAAAGCCACAGCTGCAACGCGCAACACCACAGCTTGCGCGAAACCATCCCGCCCCCTCCTCAACAAGTCCGCTGATCTCAGTGGGCCGGTCAATGTCCCTCCCCACATGGCCTCCGCTACTGCTTGCTCGTCATCGACCACCACACCAACTACATGTGGGTGCGGTTTCTTAAGTCCAAAGACGACGCATGCTCTGAGTTGGAAACAATCCTCTTGGACATCAAACACTTGCATGCCCGCCATCACTCCCAGTCGGGCGCGTTCGCACCAGTCCTCAAGTTTGACTCCGACTCTGTGTTTGAAGATGCTGTCACTCGCCGGTTGTGCGCACACCTTGGCGTCGGGGTCCAGTTCTCTGCCCCATACGCCCACCACATGCTCGGCAAAGCCGAACGTCCTTGGCGCACAATCCGGGACAATGCGTCGGCGATGCTCCACAGTATGGCCGTTCTCAACTCCATGTGGTCATGCGCTGTCAGCACTCTTGTGCACCTCCGCAACCGCACGTACAGTCGCTCAGTCGGACCCAATGGTGGCGTCCTCCTCACACTCCTTACGTCGTCTGTGCCCGACGCATCCATGTTCCGCGTCTTCGGCTGCGCCGTTCTCGCCAAGGTGCCCGACAAACAACGGCGGAAACTCAGTAAGAAAGCATTTCGCGGCGTCATGGTGGGCTATCCCCTTGACGCACCCGAGTTCCGTGTCTAGAACCCGGACACGCGTCGCATCAGCACTTCCGTCTATGTTGTCTTTCATGAAGACACCCCGGGCTTCGGCACACAACCCTCCGTCGACTCGCTCATCACCGACTCTTCGGCAGACGTACCCGCAGCCTCACCCCTATCCCACCCCATTGACCTCACGTTACCAACACACCTTCCCCCCCCCCCCGCCGCCCCTCGCCATGCCCGGCTCCGCTCACACCCAATTCGATACGGCGATATGGTTGCCCGCGTGTCCGACAACCCCCCGACCCTCGTCACGGCGTGTTGTGATCCTCAACAAGGCAAAGATCCAGTGGACATATTTGAGCACCCTCACGTTCCCGACCTTATCACGGGTCCCCCGCACACGCATGCAGGCACGTCCCCTACTGCCGTCGCCCTCCTCTCCGCCCGGGAGTGTGTGGAATTGAAATCCTACCGGGCTGCGCTGGACAGCGCCCAAGCCCCCCAGTGGCAAGCAACGATGCAGCATGAGTATTCCTCCCTCATCGCCAACGGCACGTGGGAGCTTGTGGACCTCCCCCCATGCCGAATGGTCGTTACCAACATGTGGATCTTCAAAGTCAAGTCGGATACCGCCGGCGACGTCTCCCGCTTCAAAGCGCGGTTCATCGCCAAGGGGTGCAGCCAACGCGCTGGACTGGACTACACAGAGACGTTCTCCCATGTCATCCGCATGGCCAGTCTGCGTATCTTCTTGGCCATCGCAGCCGCCCGCGACCTTGAGCTCTGCCAGCTTGACATCGACACTGCGTTTCTCTACGCTCCCATCCGGGAAGACGTATACATCCGCCAGCCCCTCGGCTTCAACGATGGCACGTCCAAAGTGTGTCACCTCAAGCGCTGCCTATACGGCCTCAAACAGTCCCCCCGCGAGTTCAACATGCTACTCCGTGCATGGCTCGTCGACCATGGGTGGCAACAATGCGTCTCCGACCCGTGCATCTACATCTACCGCACCGGCCACGTTTTCGCCATGATCGCCTTGTTCGTCGATGACATTCCCGCGGCATGCAATGATGCCACTTGGCTCGCATCGTTCAAAGCTCAACTCGGAGCACGGTTCAAGATCAAGGACCTCGGCGACCTCTCCCAACTCCTCGGCATGCACGGTACCCGCGACCGCTCCACGCGCGCCATCTCGTTGGATCAGTCCAAGTACCTGCGCGACATACTCGCCAAGTACGGCATGTCTGACTCTAAGCCGTCGTCACTTCCCATGGACCCGGGCTTTCTCGCCGGCCTCGCGCACATGACCTCGCCCTCTCTCACCGGAGTGGCCAAGGACGTCTACCCCAACGTCCTGGGCAGCCTCCAATCCGCAGCCGTCTGCACGCGCCCCGATGTCTCCACGGCGTTGAGCATCCTCGGCTCCGCCCAAGCCTCGCCCACGGAGGCACACCTGCATGCTCTAAAAAAGGTCCTCCGCTACCTTCATGGCACCATCGACATCCGCCTGACGTTGGGGGAGGGGGGCATGGAACGCAGCCTTCAACTCACAGGCTTTGCCGACGCTGACTGGGCCAACGACAACAGCACCCGCAAGTCTCGCTCCGGCTATCTCTTCACCCTCCAGTTACAATTCCAAACAACATACTTGTGTGGCTCAATCCACGTGTGAAGCCGAGTACTACTCTGCGGCTGACGCCACCAAGGAGGGACTCCACCTCCGACAACTCATGGGGGAAATATTCAACTCCCCCATCACCGAAACCACCACCATATGGGAGGACAACCAAAGCGCCATTGCATACTCCCAAAATGCCTTGGTCAGCGAGAAAACTAAGCACATCGGTCTGAAATGGCACTTCCTCAAGCACCACGTGGAGCAGGGAACCATCAAGTTGCGGTACCTCCCCACTGACCATATGGTGGCTGACATGCTCACCAAACCCCTCCCATGACTTGCACTGGCAGGACACCGAAGTGCAATCCTTGGAGGACAAGACCCAATGCAACGCTTCATCCCGTAGCTACCTTCAGGGGGAGTGTTGTAATTAATACCGTATAAGTATTAGTTGCATATAGCTATTGTAAGCTACTCTAGATATGATTAGTACATGTCTAGATCGGACATACCGATAAACTGTTTGACTCGGTATAGAGCTGTCGCTAGGCTACAGCTCTGACACTTATGTTATCCCGACACCACGCATGTAGGCTGGTTGTCTCTGTGACTGTCATGTTTGCGTGACTGTGACTGTAACTACGTTTGCGTGAGTTATCTTCCACACTAACCTTGTCTGCATGGTTCAATAACGATGTCGTTTCCTAGTAAGTGGCTGTGTGCTTTAATTTTGCCGAGGTGTGTGCGGATGCCTGCGTTGCAGCGGGATTTGAGGGTGTGTGTGATGAAAAGGAGCGTTTCTCGGTGGATGTTTGTGTCTGTAAGCGGATGGGCAATTCAAGTAGCCTTGTATGAGGCGGAAGGAGCACGCACTGTTTGCAAGGAGGCGGGTGTGGCCTAGTTGGAGGCCTATGCCTATGCCTGCTAATTCAGCGCGGTTGATGGTGTGTGAGGGAGGGGTAGAAGTCACCAGAATTTGGATGCGGATGTCCGAGGCGGGGTGGATGGCGGCTGCTCCGAGGGGGAGGTGCCTCCCTTCTTGGAGCCGATTGTGTATACGAAGTCCTGCCAGTTCCAAGCAAGTTTTCCTATGGTGGGGGAGTATGTTAGTTTCGTGCGCTCCGGTAGGGGATAAGTAAGGGGGTGGGAGGGGTTGGGGGGGAGATGGTAGATGCATGCGGAGTGGAGTGAGTAGGTGTCGAAGAGGTGTGGAGGTGGGATGGTGAAGGTGGGGTTGGGGAGGTGTGTGTTGTATATTGACTCGAGTGTTTTGTGGAGGGCGGTCATGGCTGTGTGTGAGGGTAAGGTGTAGAGTGCGAGGGGGTTGGCGACGAGGTAGATGTCGACCATCCAGCGTGTGCCGAATGGGTTGGGGGTGGGGTGGCCTGTTTGTTGGTCGGGGGGTAGGAAGGTGTTTGCGTCGTTGGGAAGGGTGTAGAGGTCGTGGGTGTATGGGGAGTCGGTGTGTTTGGAATGTCGGTATGGTGTGTGTGTTCCCATCGGGGGAGTATGAGGATGGTGGCGCTGGGTGTCTGTGCGGCTGTGGAGAGGGCCCTGGTGGTTGCGTGTTCCATGGATCGGCGCATGCATTCGTGATCGTATTCCGGGTTGGCGATGTTGGTGCCGTGCCAAGTTTGTGGGGCGTTGCTGCCGCTAGATATGAAGACCATGTCTTCGGGGTATAGTGAGTGGTAGGTGTGAGAGTTGAGTGATTTGTTAAGGGGGTCTGAATAGAGCTCCGTCAGGGTGTGGAATGTGTTGCGGAGTGCTGTGAGTCGGTCCTCTCTAGTGGCCCATCTGTTGCGTGTGGTGGTGGCGGGTGTGGGTGAGTGGATTTCGGAACGGGAGCCTAGGCGAGTGATGAGTTGGTAGACCTCCTCTTCGAACGAGTGTTTCGTGAGGTCGGGGCGAAAGAGTTGAAGTAGGTGTCGGACGCGGGGGCCGGAGAGGGTAGTGACTGCGCGGCCGTCGGGGGTGCAGAGGATGGTGATGTCATGTAGTGTTGGGTGGGCATGTATGGTGAATTTGCCGGTGGGGAGCATGTCGAGGTCGGGGTGGATAGGGTCGCGGTTGAATGTGATGATGGGGTGCGTCCATTGAGGGGGTCCATGGACGGGAAGGATGGGTGTTGTGGAGGGGACAAAGCCTGACTTAAATGCGGTGAGGGCGGTGGGGCCGGAGGGGCCGGAGGGGGTCTCACAGATGGTGTCGTGGAGCTGTAGGCAAGGGGCCTACTGGACCTCGTGGAGACGGGTGAGGTCGTGTTGTTGGCCGCGGTCGCACCAATCGCATTGCCACGTGACGGGTCCTTGAACGGGGCGGCATTGGGAATGGACGGCAAAAGTGCGGGCACGTGCAGCAGGTGAAGGTGGTGTTTGTGTGTAGGGGTACATGGCAAATGGAGCAGGTGGTGGGGGAGGGGGTGGGGAGGCACACCGTTGTGGGGGTGGAGGACACGAGGCGGAAGCCGTCGTCTAGTTGGAGTTGGATGTCCCACTCCGCGAGGTGTTCCGGGGCCCATTCCACCAGGTACTGGGTTTGGCCACATTCTGTGTCCTTGTGTTTGGAAATGATGCGTGTGACGTCGCATGGAGGGTAGTGGTGGTCTGAAGGTGTGAGGTATTCAGTGTCGATGTGTGTGGTGGGTGCCAGGGAAGGGGGGGTTCTGGTGCGAGGGGTACGGATGCCGGATGACAAGGTGGTGGTGGAGCGGGGAAGGAGGGGGGAAGGGAGGGGGAGCCATGAGGGGTGGATGGTGGTGTGGGGGGGATGCGTGTTTGGGGTTGAGGTGTGCGATGCGGAGGCGGTTGTGGATGGTGTCAAGGGGCTCGGTGAGGACTGCGGCGAGAAGGCGGATGGGGACTGAGAGTGAGGAGGTGGACCCCGTGTGTGTGGAGATGGATTTGCAGGATTTGAGGAGGAGGGAGGTTGAGGTGGCGCGGAGGAGGACTTGTGGCCATGTGGTGATGTTGTGTTTCCAAAGGGGGGTGAGGCGGGGGAGGAGGGATGCGTGTGTTTTGCGGGGAGTGAATTCACGTCATGCTTACTTGTAGGTGTGTGGGTCGGTGATGTGGGTGGCTCTGTCTCGGAGTGAAGCGAGGAGGGTGTGGTATGGGTGGGTAAAGTGGTCGCGGAGTGTCGAGGCAATGGGGTTGGTGAGGGAGAGTGGAGGGATGTTGTGGAACATGGTGCCTGCGGCGCGTTCGGCTCGTACAAGGCATCGGAGTGTGGGTGGGGAGTTGCGTGTCATGATGGATTCTGTGAGCATGTGGGTGTATGTGGTGGATATGGTGTGAATGTGTGCTCGAGCTATGTGGCCTCTGTAGCCAGGGGTGTTCATGATTTTGTGGAGGTGGCAGATTGTGAGTTGTGCGGCGTGGGCCTTAAGGGAAGGAAGGTCATAGCCGAGGTCTGAGGTAGGGCGGTGGAGGGCGGTGCGAGGGAGGTTACGCACCGAGAAGACGGCGGAGTGGAGTGCCCGGCAGAGTTGTCCTTCGAGGATGTCCAGTTGGGAGTCGCTGAAGAGGCCGAGTTGTAGGATGAAGTGCTTGCCGATGAATAGTCCTCGGACGACGCGTAGTCTGCGGGATTGTGTTAGTGGGGAGGTGGAGAGGGCGGTGATGAGGGATGCGGTGGTGCGCTTTAGTTCGTGCCAATGTTTAGTGAAGGTGAGGGAGGTGTTGAGCTCTACCCCGAGGACGCGGTATGTGTCCGAGGGGCCGATAGAAGGGATGGGGGCACGGTTTGAGTTGATGGTGATGAATTGTGTTTGGAGGCGGGATGCAAGTAGGGTGATGTTGGCAAGGGAGAGGGCGTTGCCTGAGCGCCAGAGGGCGCCGGTAATGCAGCATTTTCGGATATTGACGGTCATATATGTGTAGGCGCTGAAGAGGGAAAGTTTCCGGAGCTGAATGGACATGTTGGGGGTTGAGCTGTGCCGAGGCTGAGGTCGTCGGCGAAGCTGTGGCCGGGGTAGGTAGCTGTGGGTTCTATGGGGTCAACTTTAGTGGCAGGGGGGCCCGGGCGGTATCCCCGGCTGCCCAGTGTGAGCCAGCGGAGGAAGGGTTCGAGGAAGAGGGTAAATAGGAAGGGAGAGAGGGCGTACCCTTGCAGGGTGCCATGATTTATGTCTATGGATGGGGTGGGGCCGTACGGGGTAATGTATTCTGTAGAAGAGACGCCGTAGAGGTGTTCGCAGGTGTCGACAAAGGTGGGGGCATACCGAGTTGGCGCATGTGTTTGAACATGATGCGGTGGTCGGCTGCGTTGAAGACGCCCTTGAAGTCGGCGTACATGACGTAGAAATCTTTGTGGTAGAGCTTGGCGTCCTCCATCATCATGATGGTGGAAGAAAGAGCGTCGTGGATGCTGTCGTGTTTCCGGAATTCATCGTACTGGTCGCTAAGGATACCGTGAGTTTCTGCGTACTTTGATCCTGCATCTTTGATTAGTGCGGTCCAGAGTTTGAGGAGGTTGTTCATGAGGGCGATGGGGCGATAGTTGTCGAGGAGGGTTGTGTCACCTTTCTTATGGAGGAGGCATGTGGTGCTATGGCACCATTCAGGAGGGGTGTAGGCCGTGTGGGCAAGGAGGGAGAGGAGAGAGAAGAGGGCGGAGCGGGTCGCCGGGGGTAGGAATTTGATGATTTCGTTAGGGATACCGTCGGGGCCGGAGGCTTTGCCCCTGCCGAGCGAGGGAATAGTTTTATCGAATGTGTCGCGGGTTATGATGTCGGCAAGGGTGAGGGAGGGGTCTCGGGGGGTTCGATGGTAAAGTTGTCAGGGTTATCCGGGAGTTCCCACGGGGGGGGGGGTAGTACGGGTGGGGTGGCGCGGCTGAGCTCAGCGTCGAAGTGTGAGTATATCGCTTCTAGGACGTCGGAGGGAGAGGATGCTTTAGTTTTATCGGGTTTGGTGATTCCATGGAGGGTCGAGGTCGCGCTGCTGGGGGGGAGGAGGCCGCTTCTAATTTTCAAGAGGCGGTGGGAGGATTTCGGGCAAGTGTCGTGGGCCGTATTGGCTCGTGTTTTAATTTTCCTCGGTATATCTGTGGTGGTGGCTCGTATGAGTGGCGTGTGCGTGCTTGGCACTGTCGCTTGATGGCGGTAGGGGTGAGATAGTCGATCGTATTTAAGAGAGCATGGGCTAGGGGGAAGGGGCCGCTATTGGTACTACATCGGCGAAGTTTTTGAATGTGTTTGCGTGTTTTCTTAGTTAGCCAAGTGGGGTTGAGGTACGTGTGAGGTGGACGGGGTTTCTTCGGGGGGAGGAGGGGCCATATGGTGGCTGCGTGGTCCATGTGGCGGTAGAGGAGTGTGGTGAATTGCGAGGTGAGGGTGTCGAGGGTGTCGGGGGAGGCGAAGGACGGGGGTGTATTGAGTATGGCTACATGGAGGGTGGCCGTTTTGTTGATTAGGTCGGGTGTGCTGTTTTGATATGCGACTATGTGGTCGAATGTGAGGGGAAGTATGTAACTGAGTTTGCGGGCGGTGTGGTGTGTGTGGGGTTGGGCATGGGGTGGGGGGGGGGTGAGCCATGTGAGAGGAGGTGGCAGGAATCACGAGGTGGACAGCGGACTGGTTAGTGAAGTGGGAGGGGGAGGGGAAGACCGAGCATGCGCACGGTGAGAGGACGAGAGGAGAGGGGGGCGTGGTGAGCCAGTGGTCGAGGCAACCGCCACTGCGGGGGAAGGTAGGGATGGGGGGGTGTAGGGGACGGAGGTGGGATTCGAGCACTGAGGTGTGTTAATCCGTGCACACGCGATCACTATGGAAGGTTACTAACACATACGTAGTTACAGTCACAGTCACGCAAAAGTGAATGTGACAGAGACAACCCGCCCGAGGCGTGGTGTCGGGACAACATAAGTGTTGGAGATGTAGCCTAGCGACAGCTTTGTACCGAATTAAACAGTATATCGGTATGTCCGATCTAGACATGTACTAATCATATCTAGAGTAGCTTACAATAGCTATCTGCAACTAATAACTATAAGGTGTTACTTACAACACCCCCCCTGAAGGTAGCTACGGGATGAAGCGTTGCATTGGGTCTTGTCCTCCAAGGACTGCATTTCGGTGTCTTGTTAGTGCAGGTCCCGGGAGGGGTTTGGTGAGCACGTCTGCCACCATTCTGGTCAGTGGGGAGGTACCTCAACTTGATGGTTCCCTGCTCCACGTGGTGCTTGAGGAAGTGCCACTTCAGACCGATGTGCTTAGTCTTCCCGCTAACCAAGGCATTCTGGGAGTATGCAATGGCGCTTAGGTTGTCCTCCCATATGGTGGTGGTTTCGGTGACGGGGGCGTTGAAGATCTCCCCCATAACTTGCCGGCGGTGGAGTCCCTCCTTGGTGGCGTCAGCCGCAGAGTAGAACCCGGCTTCACACGTGGATTGGGCCACACATGTATGTTGTTTGGGCTTGTAACTGATGGGCCCGCGTCCGAGGGAGAAGAGATAGCCCGAACGGGACTTGCGGGTGCTGTTGTCGTTGGCCCACTCAGCGTCGGCAAAGCCTTTGAGTTGGAGACTGTGGTCCGTGCCCCCCCCCCCCCCCCCCCAACGTCATGCGCATGTCGATGGTGCCATGGAGGTATCGAAGAACCTTCTTCAGAGCCTGCATGTGGGCGTCCGTGGGGGAGGCTTGGGCAGAGCCGAGGATGCTCAACGCCGTGAAGACATCGGGACGCGTGCAAATGGCCGCGTACTGGAGACTGCCCATGTGGCTGGGGTAGACGTCCTTGGCCACGCCGGTGAGAGAGGGCGAGGTCATGTGAGCGAGGCCGGCGAGGAAGCCGGGGTCCATGGGAAGGGACGACGGCTTAGAGTTGGTCATGCCGTACTTGGCGAGGATGTCGCGCAGGTATTTTGATTGGTCTAGCGAGATGGTGCGTGCTGAGTGATCGTGGGTGATGTGCATGCCGAGAAGTTGGGAGAGGTCGCCGAGGTCCTTGATCTTGACCCGTGCTCCGAGCCTTGAACGATGCGAGCAATGCGGCATCATTGCATGCTGCGGGAATGTCATCGACGTACAAGGCGATCATGGCGAAGACGTGACCGGTGCGGAAGATGTAGATGCACGGGTCGGGAACGCACTTTTGCCACCCATGGTCGACGAGCCATGCACGGAGGAGCAAGTTGAACTCGTGGGGGGACAGCTTCAGGCCGTATAGGCAGCGCTTGAGGTGACACACTTTGGATGTGCCATCGCTGAAGCCGAGGAGCTGGCGGATGTATACGTCTTCCTTAATGGGTGCGTAGAGAAACGCAGTGTCGATGTCAAGCTGGCAGAGCTCAAGGTCGCGGGCGGCTGCGATGGCCAGGAAGATACGCAGACTGGCCATGCGGATGACATGGGAGAACGTCTCTGTGTAGTCCAGTCCAGCGCGTTGGCTGCACCCCTTGGCGATGAACCGCGCTTTGAAGCGGGAGACGTCGCCGGCGGTATCCGACTTGACTTTGAAGATCCACATGTTGGTAACGACCATTCGGCATGGGGGGAGGTCCACAAGCTCCCACGTGCCGTTGGTGATGAGGGAGGAATACTCATGCTGCATCGCTTCTTGCCACTGGGGGGCTTGGGCGCTGTCCAGCGCAGCCCGGTAGGATTTCGGTTCCACACACTCCCGGGCGGAGAGGAGGGCGACGGCAGTAGGGGACGTGCATGCAGGCGTTTGCGGGGGACCCGTGATAAGGTCGGGAACGTGAGGGTGCTCAAATATGTCCTCTTTGGCTTTGCCATGGTAAGGGTCACAACACGCCGTGACGAGGGTCGGGGGGTAGTCGGACACGTGGGCAACCATTTCGTCGAGCGTAGGGGATGAGAACGGAGCCGAGCACGGCGAGGCGCTGCAAGAGGGGGTAGGGGTCTGGCAATGTGATGTCGATGGGGTGGGATTGGGGTGAGGCGGCAGATGCGTCATCCGAAGGGTCGGTGATGAGCGAGTCGACGGAGAGCTTTGTGCCGAAGCCCGGGGTGTCTTCCTGAAAGACAACATGGACGGAAGTGGTGATGCGGCGTGTTTCGGGGTTGTAGACTCGGTACCCGGGTGCGTCAGTGGGGTAGCCAACCATGAAGCCACGAAACGCTTTTTCACTGAGTTTCCGACGCAGTTTGTCGGGCACCTTGGAGAAGACGGCGCAGCCGAAGACGCGGGAACATGGATGCGTCACGCACAGACGACGTAAGGAGGGTGAGGGGGGTGCCACCGTTGGGTCCGACTGAGCGACTGTACGTGCGGTTGCGGAGGTGCACAACAGTGCTGACAGCGCATGACCACATAGAGTTGGGAACGGCCATACTGTGGAGCATCGCCGACGCATTGTCCCGGATTGTGCGCCAAGGACGTTCGGCTTTGCCGAGCATGTGGTGGGCGTATGGGGCAGAGAACTGCACCCCGACGCCGAGATGTGCGCACATGTGGCGGGTGACTGCATCTTCAAAGACAGAGTCCGAGTCAAATTTTATGACTGGTGCGAACGCGCCCGATTGGGAGTGACGACGGGCATGCAAGTGCTTGATGTCCAAGAGGATGGTTTCCAATTCCGAACACGCATCGTCTTTGGACTTGAGGAACCGCACCCATATGTAATGGGTGTGGTGGTCAATGACGAGCAAGCAATAGCGGAGGCCATGTGGGGAGGGGACGTTGACTGTCCCCAGAGGTCAGAGGACAGGTTGAGGAGGGGACGGGAAGGTTTCGCGCAGGCAGCGGTGTTGCGCGGTGCAGCTGTGGCTTTGTGTAATAAGCATGAATCGCAAGAGGCCTTTTTTACGGAGCTTGGTAACGCAGGGCTAGTCGGGACACCGTGTGTGTGCTGGCCATGCAGGCTTTGCATATTCATGTGGCCAAACCGACGGTGCCACGGTACCGGGTCGCACTGGGCAGCAAGGGCAACACTACGGGAGGGGTCATGCACTGTCGTTGCGGAGGGGCTTGAGGGGAGCTATGGCTGGTGGGGGAGGAGGTCGAGTCCGTTTCCGGACGGCTCTAGCACATCCATTCATGTGGGAACCACAAGCAGACCAGTGTCAGAGTCAGAAGAGAAGATGAATTCACATCCGGTGTGGGTCTGCATCCAGCTGACACTAAGCAATCGGCCGATGCGCTGAGCAGAGCGAGAGGAAAAGTCATGGGTGTACAACGCATGGATAGTGCGGTGAATAAGCCGGCCATAGGCAAGCCTGACAGAAATCCGTACGGAGCCACTGCCCTTGACGTCAACACCAACCCCGACAACGCGCGAGGGAGCGGAAGGGGGTGTGAATCGTACGAAGTCACCTTTAAACGCGGTGAGGTTGATCGAGCAAATGAAATCGACCACCACTACTAGAACTGTGAGAGGTTACATCCAGGATTGAGGGAAGAGGAGAAGACTACGGAGCTGAAGGGGACACTCACCTTGGTGTCATCGTATTCATCCGTGCACTCCTCGAGGGTGGGCAAACTGTCCGAGTCATCGGCGGGGACGTCGCTCAGCAGAGCGGCGTGCGCATAGTGAGAGCCACCACGGGCGCCGTACTTCTCGATGATCATCTCGCGCTTCGCGAGTGTCCACCGCAAGAGAGCGTCATCCGGGGCAGTGCATGAGGACAAGATGTGGTCCAGGCTGCCGCAGGCGCTGCACTTGTTGGGTAGTCCGCGACCACCGCGAGGACCACGTGGAGGGTGGCCTCGACCACTGTGTGAACCGCGGCCAGCAGCGACAAAGGCGGAGATGGGAGGCGGTAAGATGTTAGGAGCGGTTGTGTCTGAGGCGTCGTCCTCGTCCATATTGTGTGCCAATTGGAGGATGCTAGCCATCACCTCATCAGCTGTCAACAAGTAGTCAGTGTCGAACGTGTTGATGACGCAGTGTTTGGCCTGACCGTGTGGGCCGTTGCTGGAAATACCGCGCAGCATGAGGAGACCGAGATTGTGAGGGTGGATGGCAGCGGAGCCCTCAACCATCTGACACGTCTCGATGTTGTCGTCGAACGATTGTCGCATGTAGTGGACATAGTCACTAAGTGAATGTTTATGGCGCTGTCTGACCATCAAGTCGTCCAACATAGACAGGGAGCGAGAAAAGGACCGGCTGTCGAGACGTTCACACAGGATGTCCCACGCGGCTGCAGCGCAGTCAAGACGTGCTGGGGAGACGCACTTCATCGCCTGGTCAGCGCGTTGGTTCGCGCTGGTTGCATGAAGAAGCAGCGTGTAGGCGTAGTGTTGCGCATGTTCGTCTAACCAAACGCCGGAGTCGCGGATGGTCAGCTGTGGGATGAGGTATGCGGTCTTGATGGAGAGGAAATTCTGGAAGTTCCTCTTCCACTGCTTGAAGTCCGTGGTCGGTCCTATGGTAGGGACCGACATCTTCATGGACCGATTGAGGGCGTCCTTGTCGAAGCCGGTAGCCTCGTGGGCCGCCCGGCCGATGACCACCGGGTCAATGGTGGGGCGACGGCCGCCACGAGTGGTGCGACCACCACTCCGGGTGGGAGGTGAATGCCGGCCAGGGAAGGGAGGAGGTGGTCCGCCAGGGAAGGGAGAGTGGCCGGCTATTGTATGCGGCGGGCCGTACGGGTGCGGGTGGCCACGGGGGGTGGGGACGTTATGCGGCGGCGCCTCCGAGAGAAAAGGTCCGAGGTTAGTGAGGGCATACCCTGCGGAAGGGTATGGAGGACGTGGTGGAAGCTGTTCCACGGGCAGCTCGTGGGGCGAGGGTTCGCTTTGCGCATCGTGACGGCGGTGTGCGACATATGTCGCCAATAGGAGCTGCAGCGGGAGCCGCAGCGACGGCCGTCTGTGCGTCCGGACGGGCGTATCCAAGCAAGGGGTCAGGTGAAACAGCTGTGGGGTAAAGCAGGGAGTGTGGTGGGAGGTGGTCCACCGGCAGCTCGTCGCGAGAGGGTTCGAGCGCCGCAGCACGACGGCGCTGAGCGACAAGGGAGTCGACAGCAACACCTGCATCAGCAACACCGTCGGCCGACTGCGCGTCTAGGTGGGCGTTGATGAGCGCCATTTGCTCCAAAACGAGCGCGAGGATATCATGGGTGGGAACGACCGAGCAATGCTGGGAGCCGAGGTCAGGGGAATCAAGAGGCGAAGCAAGAGAGTCGGCAGAGCGAGTTTTCGGCGCCATTTCGACAGAGGAAGAAAAAAAAGAGCTGAAAAACAGGCAGCGGTAAAAACCGCTAGCCGGACTTGTGCCTAACAGTGGTTTCAAAGAGACGGCATGATGCCCGCCGACCCCTCGGCGTGATGCCCCGGGGTGTCTCAAAGCACCTTTTCTGTATCCTCCCTCCAGTGTGGGGCACTAGTCGGGGCCACGGCCATGGCAGGTGGAGAGATGCGCTGGCGGCTGAGTCGCTAAATTGATATAAATATTAAAATAAGCTAGGGTTGTCGTGCACCTTGTGTATGCGTATTCACCCGATAGTGCGCCCGCCCCCGTCTCCAACTTGGACATGTGTGCACCTTGTCCACACACGACGAGTGCGTCGGTGTGGGTGGCTGTATGTCGCCGTCGAGAAGCTGACTTAGGTGGGGTGGAGGTGGGTTTTAGAGCGCAATTTATACTGGCGATACCGCCGACTACAAGGTGAAAGTACTATGATTCTATATGAACTTGCCTTCTGCGGGAGAATTGTCGATCGCAGCTCGCCGAACCAAGTTGTCGTTCATGAGTGACGTGAGGCCGGGGCCCATAACCTGTTAAACCGTGTACACACGATCAGTGTGGAAGATAGCTAACGCATACGTAGTTTCAGTCACAGTCACGCAAAAGGGACAGTCACAGAGACAACCAACCCGAGGCGTGGTGTCGGGACAACATAAGTGTTAGAGTTGTAGCCTAGCGACAGCTTTGTACCGAATTAAGGTTATCGGTATGTCCGATCTAGACATGTACTAGTCATATCTAGAATAGGTTACAATAGCTATCTGCAACTAATAACTATAAGGTATTATTTACAACAAGGTGAGGGCGGGGTTACCAGTGCCTTGTGTGGTGGTCGATTGGAAGTCCCCGCCCCAGAGGACGCGGTGGTTCGGGTGTTCGTCGGCCAGGCGGAGGCCCCACGCTGCAACTTCGGCGTACAACCGGGTCAGGTGGGGGCTGTGGAGTTGGGGCATGTAGGCTCCGAGGAGGTAGGGGTGCCTGAGTGTGGGACTATGGTTAGTCCAACGATATGGGGAATGAGGTGGGGGGGTGGGGTTAGGACATTGGCGTATTGGAACGAGGCTATGCGGACCGCGAAGAGAACTCTTGCATTGGGTAGGGGCAGAGGTGAGTAGTATGGTCGAGAGCTTTTGAAGAGGTAGTGGGGGAGGGCGATACGCTAGCGGGATTTATGGGTGGCGTGGTTGGTTTCGGTGAGGATGAGGACGTCAGGGTGGTGTGTGGTAGTGAGGTGTTCGACGTCCAAAATGTAGGTGTGGAGGCCG